>JANSTU010033563.1:0-11761 GCA_027564075.1 Bolitophila hybrida
CAAGGAAAAACATGGCGTCGTTCAGCGCACCTATCGGAAAAAAGTTGAAGCGCACCTATTGAAAAACCCTTTATTAGGAAATTACCTTGAATAATGGATATAAACAACTTGTCACAATTTTATTGCTTTATTTATCGATTTATCTTAAATTTATGATTCTCACGTCAACATTTAAATACAAAATAAAATACGTGCAGTCCGTTTATTGTGATCATTATATTTAAATATTTTAAAATTATGGACGTTGATGTGTGTATCTGCTGCATGGCGCGCGTGCTTAATTTTGTATTTTGTTTGTCGCTATATGTAGACACAGTATTTGCTGTGTAGACGCGCGCTATTTTTAAATATATACAGTTGCGGTCATTTACCAAGAGACAACATAAGGAAAACGTAACTTGTGGCTGCAATCAAATAATTAGGACCACAGAATCAAACGCATTTAAAATTGTTACATCACATTTTTAAAATTATAATTTATTGCTCCAAACCTCTTTTTCCAAATAATAGAGGTTTGTATTAAGGGCAGGATCTTACTTATAAGACCAAAAACAAGGTGATTTTCTTTATGAACAATGAACATTGATTCTAAAAAAACATATTTTTGTTGGTGCATAAAAGTGTCATGGCAAGTGTTCATACGCCGTCGAACGTCAAATCATCAGAAATGAAAAAAAAAACTAGTAAAGAGGCTGATCATTGAAAATGTTAATCAGTTTCCATGTTAAATTTGTATTATTCAGAACTGATCCTGATCATTTAGCCAATAAAAAAAAAATGTGTATAACCATTTTAGTGCTAAAAAAATAAATCAAAAATTACCAATATCATCTGAATTAGGATTAGGATCTAATAAATTTTATCTATTTTAAGATAAAAAAATATCCAAGTCAATCCATCGAGTAGTTCTTCGGAAATAGTTAGTTTAAAAAACATGATTATTTACTAAACTGGTTTTAAGATTTGGTTAACGATACGTTTCGCATTCCCCACTGAATTGATTTCCTTGGTATTTTTCCGATCTCTTTCCGCATTTTTGCTTCTAGCACCCTTTTTACTTAAATTTTGTATGATTATACACACAAATTACAAGACTGTTTTATTACACAGCATTCCGCGCAAACTCAATTTTGAGTTTGAAAAAGAAAAAAAGGGTTCCTTTCTAAAGCAATAACTTTTTTATGCAATCGTTATCGGCCAAACCACTTTGGGAACATATTCCACACATCATGTTATCGAAAAATATAAAAAAAAAAAAATTGGTCGAGTTTTATGAGAACCTTATGTTTCATCGCAAGCACCTTTGCTAGCTTTCATTTTGGAAACAAGTGACTTTTTCTGATTATATAAAGCTGCGATCCCGCCTACATTTTGAAAAAAGTAACATAAAATATGCACATGGTTCAAAAAGTCCCGGGAAAAATGATGAAAACAACTTGAACGTGACCTACTCATTTGAGTAAAATATTTTCAAGTTTGGAAACAGTTGATAGTCTGAAGAATACGGTTGGTGGGGCAGCAATTCGTATTGCAATTCGTTCAATTTTACCATTGCTGACTGTTGGTCTTCATTTAATTGTTCAAACGGTCCAATAACGCTACGTAATATTCGCCCGTGATGGTTCTGCCTTTCTCAATATAGTCGAGTATGGCATGTGCATCCCAAAATATGCTGGCCATCACCTTCCCAGCCGACGTTTGCGTTTTTGGGCGCTTCTAACGACTCTCACCCAGTTCTATACATGTTGCCGACTATTTATTGGACTGCGGTTTGAAGTGGTGGATCCATGTTATGAATCGACGCAAAAACTCATTCGGATTAAGCCGAAACAGCTCCGAATTTGCCTCCGAATCACCGACACGACGGTGCTTTTGATCAGGAAAGCTTTATCATTGGAATTTGGATTTTTTTATGATATATTAACTACAAATTCTTGAACAGTTTTTCAATCGAAATATAAACAAACAAATATTTTAGATGATTTCTCCTTATTTATATGCCTGCCACTGTATACACACTATATGGCTTCACCATAACGGGCGCATGTTATGCACATTGTATACAAAATTATATAAATATATATGGTATTAAATACAAATGTATATATGGCATATAAACAAATGTACATAGACTCAGTATATAGAGAGAGCGCATATATTGGCATTGTCTTATTAGGCGAATATAATGGGTGAATAAATTACTGTGAACACTATCGGTGCAACGCGTGCGCGCGCTGTAGGTATTTATGTATACCATGTTGCAACAAGGCAAACATAGAGCGCGCAGCACAAACATCTCTATTATCATAAAATGTGCACTTGATGCATTTTCAACGCCATCCGATATATATATATAAAATTATATATAGAAAATGTGAACAGTTTGCCGCGCGCCTGAGAGAGCACAGACGTTTTCGCTTCCAAAGCGCCAACTTTTCCACAGTGCGCTATTGTCTCGAGTTGTTTGTTGTAAGAGTGGAGCGCAGAGAGACTTAGATAAACGCTGATTAGCATCTAACATACATACTTGCCAGCATCATATTTAATGATCGGTATAGTGCCCGACGAGAAAACTTTTCGCACGTATACAGGTATATATAACGGTAAAAAATGTTTTATGGTATAAATCAATTTCAGTAATTATTTTTTTAATATATATACTAGTATAACATATATAAGGCATTGCTGTGCTACCATTTATACTAATTTTCCGGAAGATCGATCTTTCAACTATGACCAATGATTGCAAAATATTTCTATATAGGAAGTAGAGTCTCATAAAAAATATATATATATATATATCTAAGAAGTTTCTAAAAGATCTCTTGATAATTTATTGTTTTCACAAAACATTCAATAACTGTAATTTAGAAATAATGAGTAAACCACAAAAGAGATTCAATAAACGTCTCCATCAGGACGCAATTTGCGAATTTCCCACATTACAAGCACAAATGTGGGGCCCCTAACAAACACATATGTAATATAACCGCGTATTTTGCGCGAGTACACTTAAAATAGATAAATATATTCTTATACGCTAAACAATAATAAAACGAAACGTGACCTCTACTCGGGCCCGTCTCATTTCACATGCATCAAGATATCGTTTTATTACTGCGCGAACTATACGACTCCGTAGAGCCGTGTAAGACGCACACGGCCGCACAGATAATTTACGTCTATTCCTCAAACTATAATATATGCTTAGACGCGCTGATTTGATAATACATATACTAACACAAACACACACACCCAGATTCCGCGCAGACTCAAACTTTTCCCAGATCTTCCGCAGTAGACGTGACACCGTTTTAAATTTGTTTTAGGCACTTAAAATTGCGCGCAACTGAACGTAAATTACCACGCACATATATTACTTTTATATACTATATATATATATAGTATAACATTATTTTATATTGTATATTTATAATATATAGGAAAAACCTAGTTAAAATACATAGATATCCAGCTTCTCTTTTACAGCATTTTGCATCCGGAAGATGCGCGCTCAAGACATTTATTATTATAAATTAGTAATTGAGTATATATACAATTGTACATAAAAGACGGAATCACAAATAGTGTGCACTTCACGCATCGATTTCGATGCAGTATACCTGTGTATATACCGCAAAGCATCAATATGATTTTCACGCACGTCCAACTGCTACTCGGACAGCTTGCTGCGCGTGGAAATTACCACATTAACACAGCAATCATTAAAATTGCATATGTATATAAGAATATATTATTTTAATGTGGGTTTGGTTTTCTAGCGTCTGGACGTCTGGACTCTGGAGTGAGTGTAATTGGATAGAATATGAATAGTAAATGCGCTCAGTTACGACAAAATAAATGTACGCTTTGATATGGTCGAGAAGCTCGTAAAATGTTTAAAATTGCGTTTTTTGTTTAAAGTCAATTGGTATTTTCATATTACGTAACACAACAGATAAAAAATGGCACTAAATATAAGTTTAACTATACATATATGCTTTAATAATTGTATCACTTTAAGTTATGGATGCCATCCAATCCAAAAAGTTACTTTTTTTCTCTCATCGGATTATGATATTTATTTTAACGTGTTTAAAAATAAAAAAATGTTTTCTTTTTTTTTTTAATTATGGGTGTATAATAATATATAATAGTAAAACAAAAAAACACCCTTTTATTTATGTTTGTACTAAAATATGTTGATCGGCACCCGTTTTTATTTTTTGTGGTATTCGAATATTTTTATCGACACGCGTTTTTTGGCACCCAAATAATTTTTTTTTGTATTCACATAAATAGTGGGCTCCAATCTTTATGCAGTACTCTTCCAGCTCAGCCCAAATGTCCAAAGCAATTAACGATTTGAATTATTTTATCATTGAAAATGATTTCGAAGAGGGTACCAAATGTGTAACGAAAAGGACAAAGACTTTGGTAAAGTTCGGTAAAAATTCGGCAAACTTCGTGTAATTTTTAGTTGCTGCACGACGTATTTTATTAAACACAACTCGAGCGCACGGCACACCGAACAAGCAGTACGGGCACAAGCAGAAAGTCGGGCGCTTATAAACGTCTGCCGCGCGAACACCACATGCTACTTGGCCCGTTCTCTTGAGCATTATGTTTGAAATATTTCGGATTTCGTCGTTGTATTGGCGATATTTGATGAACCCACTGTATACGGTACGTTTACAAGTGTGAAGCCAAATAATGCGTCGAAGTGTTGATCTCACCAGCCCGAGCTGGTCCGATCGATGTCTCGATTCTGGTTCATTTTGAATTGACCCACGAACTGCATCAATACTTTCGTTGGGCCGCTTGTTTCAGTGTTCGAAAACTTGCTATAAATACGCTTTATGGTCATCTCACACGTCGCCGATCGTGTGTTATAAAAATTCTTAAATAATGGGGTTTGCTAATGGAGTTATTATTACGAATATAAACTTCCACTATTTTGTGCGCGTTCTTTTGGCGTTTCTATTTCTCCATGATGAAATATAATCGAATGACGTTTAAAACAAAATAGGCGGCAATAACCTAGCGGAAAAAAGTTATTAATAGTTCACATCCCGGCATTTTTAATGATTGTCTCTTTACTATTTTAAAAGGAGTCAATTTTTCGTTCCAATTCCCCTTGTACCAAATAACAACAGCAATCAGCCTTTACGATATTTAATGAGACTCAGAAAACAATTTATATATAAATTTATATTGTAACCTGAAAAAAATTATCAAAAATGTAAGCTTCTTCATGACATTTTTGGGTGCTTTTGAAATAGCGCGATTGGAAATTTTGCAAAACTGATTTACGTTTAAGCGCGATAAAGCTAGTTAGTTTAGTTAGTTTAGGAGTAAATGGGATTTTACAAAAAAGTAATCGGATTTCGACCACAAAACACAAAAAATACTTGGAAGAAATAAACCCATTGAGGGTGGAGGGCGAAAAAGTTTTTTTTTTTTGTATTTATGTGTATTAAGTGAGAGAGGTAAAGAGTTGGCGATAAAAGCCTTTTACGGCCCGTAGAAATTATACTTTATGAGTGCTGACAGTTTAAAGGTAAAAAAGTGAGAACAAAATACAAAAACATATTCTTATAAATCCACCAAAATCTAAAGTTGTATGCATTATATTAACGAGATTTATTTATTTCAACACAAAGCACATTTTTACTGAAGAGTTTTATGCGTAAAAGATTGTTTTCTCTATTTTAACTAATTTTGAGTCGAAATCGAATTGATAGATTGGTAAAACTGCACTTATTAGGCGCTTGAGAAAAAAAAACTATTCATTCATCTTGCTATTAGCCTATTTCTGAAATAGGTGATTTGGAATAACGGAACATTAATGCCATTAATTAATATATACACCCGCACCCTGTATAGAACAATAAGGGTATGATGGCGTTGATGATTCACGAATCCAAATATAAATAGCAAGATAGATCTCGTTGCAGTTCAAATAATAATCCTGCCCTTAGCCCTTTTTTGGGAGTTAGGTACACCCTAGGTACACCTATATTTTATATCATATATTTTTGTTGTTATGCATTTTTTTAGTTTCATTTTGATTGGATGACGAGAAGGGGTTACGTTAAGTCCTAAGATTTTTCCCCAAACATACAAATAAAAAATACAATTTAAATAGTTAGTTTATTCAATATAAATGTCCGCGTCGTCAAATTCTGTTGTTCCTAATTCGTAAACATTAAGGCCTTACTTGCCGCCAATATAATAATAATAAACATACATAATTTTGCAGTTTTCTGTATAGATTTGTAACATATACGATCCTGTGCGTAATATTTATATAACAAAGAAACTAATTTATGTCGATTAGTATTCATGAAACGAAAGCCCTTTTTCCTGTACACGGGAAACATATTAATAATTGAAAATCCATCTATATGTAAATTACTAACGATTATATAACATGCTGCATAATTATTATATATTACCAATTTACATAACCGCGATTCTCGCGTGTATTTTACATACCGGTTTATAATAAAGCATATATACATTGCTATATATTAGTTAATTGAAGGGTGCACCTTTGCCGAAGGCACTCGCACACCAAGACAGGATTCGCGAAAATAAAGAATTTATTATACAAAAATAATATGCAAATACAAACAAAGGAAACACAATCTTTTAGGGCACACTACTAATTATGCTCGTGTCTCAAATACAAAGAACTAAAAGTTCGTGATTGGGCCGGATCTAGAAAGCAAACAGCGCGCAAAACCACACGGACTCATCCAGCGGTACCGGCGACTAGCACTATTATATACATGAAACAAATGACACACACGAGTTTTCACAGAGATTAAAAGCTGTATGTAACATGCATTATTTTCCGTGTATGCATTATATTAGCGCTTTAGCTAATTACACAGCAAAAAGACTCGACTTGCATAAGCGTGCGCAGACAGAAGTTAATTATCTTGCTAATTGAAGTAAGTGCTCTTCCGAGGAGATGCGAATGCTATATACAAGATCATAAAGAAAATTACAATGCACTCATATTATTCTTTTACAAATTTGCTTATAACAAAATGTCTAATAAATATTGTTTTAACATTTCAGTCACGGTGCCTCCTCCGCCACAGCGGCCATGGATTCCACTAGCTCGGCCAAACCGAACCAGACCAGCATGTAAATATTTTTCATCATAACCACTTGTATTTAGTTTTTAATAAAAAAAATAATAATAAAATAAAATAAAAATAATAAAAAAAAAAAAAAAAATGTGCTTCAGGTATATTTACGGTGATGTGCTACAATGTTCTGTGTGATAAATACGCGACGCGTCAAATGTACGGATACTGTCCGAGCTGGGCGCTTACCTGGGAGTACAGAAAAAAGGTAGATTATTATTATTTTTTTTAAAAGATTGCAACTTTATTTCTCTATTGTACAGGCAATTCTGGACGAGATTCGGCATTATTCGGCCGACATCATAAGCCTACAGGAAATCGAGACCGACCAGTTTTATAACTTTTTTAAACCGGAATTAAAGAATGACGGGTACGAGGGCATCTTCTCGCCGAAATCTCGGGCCAAGACAATGGGTGAGAACGAACGAAAATACGTCGATGGCTGTGCAATTTTTTTCCGAACTTCCAAGTGAGTATAATTAAAGTGCTATACAATACTTCATAGTAAATCCTTAATGTTGACATTTATTTTGTTTATTTGTTTGATTTTGCCCTAAACATTTGAAAATATATATTTATTTCGGTGAAATTAATACTTTTTACAAATAACTATAAAGTATCTGGTAATTGGTAAATATTGGACACACCGTGTATTGTTTTACGAATATCACAAAAGTTTCTTTAATTCATTTCATTTGTATATTTATATTGTCATCTTGAATATTAGTCATATAGAATACATATAAAATTAATTTATCGACCATTAATTAGGTCGTATGAGGATTCCATTACAATAAGGTCGTATTACAGTTGTATATTTTTTTAATGGTCATATAATTTGTTTTATATCTCACGTAGAACTGTCATTTCTAAAGGTCGTTACGAGGTCTTATTACATTTTAAATGACCTTTTTACGACGTTTCGTCTATATAGTCATAATCTTATATGAATAATATTTTTTGTAGTCAAATTTAATACTATTTAACAACGCCTATTTGACTTATGGTATTATCAATGACACATATTAGAATAGTCTTCACGACTAAAAATGTTAGCTGGGTACGTATCTTCGTTCTCAGCCTTGCTGTCATGATCCTTCCCGAAACAGGGGCGCAAGAAATCAAGCTAGCTTTGTGTTGGCGAGATAGAGCAATCCTAACACCCTTTCGGCGTGTTGTTTCATGGGCTACTCTACCAGAGAACAAGATAACGCATCCGTTCCCGGTGTTTGTAAGGGTCGTCGTAATTGCTCCAGTCCGTTTTTGGCTTATTAATTATTTTCCCATAAAACGGTCGCCAACCGTCGGCGACTGCAAACGTGTTTTTATGCGTTCGCAAACCGAATATTGAGTGTGTTGCGTCAAGTCTATTCCTGACGCTTGGAAGTCAGGAATATTCGTTAGGCTACCCAAGAAAGATGACGGTGAACGCAATGTTCGTCGACTTCGAAAAATCTTGATGAAAGCACATACATTGACATCTATGCCCGAATCAACAAAACCCGCCCAACCTTTGTAATGAATAGCGTCGTCTTGCGCTCCACTCAGCTGTCAAAACGAACTAAGCTGAGACTGTTCGAATCCAACTTCAAATTGGAAATCGGTCCTATTCTCCGGCTGCAAGCCGTAGAAACTGACCTCTGCTCTGACCGGTAAACTGCAAACATTTGCCAACCACTGCTTGAGGCGGATCTTGTGCATCAGATGGCCGGAGGTAGTCTCCAATACTGAATTGTGGAGACGAACCAGGCAAGCACCCGTCTCAATGCCAGTTCGACACAGAAAGTTTCACTGGATTGGTCAAACGTTGCGGCGCGGTTTAAACAACATTGCAGCTCAAGTGCTTAGGTGAAATGGTTACTTTTGAAATATTAAAAATTCCGAGATAACCGCAGTTAATGTTACAGGTTATTTTTTTTTCATGGATAATTTTTTTTTTAACTTACATCAGCGACATGCTCCAGTGATATTTTTGCTTTATCAGTGAGCAATTCTTCCCTATTTAGTAGCGCTGCTGCTGCGATTGATATGCGCTGTTTGTCTGCATGGGCAATATGGCCACAGGGTATTCTTTATATCTTTAAGATCATCGTAAAGAATGCAGGCAGCTGATTTTCCAAATTAGTTGGTTGTAGCTCTCTTTATTATTTTGCGTAAATCCGCCTATAACCGTTAAAACATCTTGAGAAAATTGTTATAGGGTTTATTGAAACGCTTGGCCAGAGTAAATATCTACCAGATTTTATTTTCTTTTTTGTCAATTTGGGAAAGCCGCTTTCAGTCTTATCCTATTGTTTTTTTGTAACAATTATTCTACACTCTAACCAAAAAAAACAAACAAAGCTTGCTTACTATAAAATCTTGGTTATACAAATTTTTATTTTATATTATTTCATTGTATTGCACATTAATTGTCGTAACTGTAATAACTAAATTGCTAAAACTGAAATAGTAATATATTGTTTCAATTATTTCTAAGGTTCTCACTAATTAAGGAGCATTTGGTTGAATTCAATCAGCTGGCCATGGCAAATGCAGAAGGCTCTGAGAACATGCTCAACCGTGTAATGCCGAAGGATAATATCGGTCTGGCAGCCTTGTTAAAAGTAAAAGAGTCCGCTTGGGACGGAGTGACACCGGAACAGGCGCAAATGTCACAACCAATTCTCGTCTGTACCGCTCACATCCATTGGGATCCCGAATTCTGTGATGTCAAGCTCATTCAAACGATGATGCTGGGAAACGAACTAAAAAGTATTTTGGACGAATCGAATCATAGCCTGCGTCCATCTCATAAATATGACTTAAACAACGTACAATTATTACTATGCGGTGACTTCAATTCACTGCCCGATTCTGGTGTGATAGAGTATCTGAGCTCTGGTCGTGTGTCCATTGATCACAAGGACTTCAAGGAGCTTGGCTACAAGTCGTGTATGCAACGTTTGCTCGGCTCTGTTGATATAAATGATTTTACGCACTCGTTTAAGCTTGCCTCTGCATATAGCGAAGACATTATGGCGTACACAAACTATACTTTCGATTTTAAGGGCATCATCGACTATATATTCTATACGAAAACGGGTATGGTTCCATTGGGTCTCCTGGGACCGATATCAGGTGATTGGTTACGTGAACACAAGGTCGTCGGATGTCCACATCCGCACATACCGTCTGATCATTTTCCGCTGTTGGTTGAGCTAGAACTAATGTACACGGGTTCGCAGACGGCAAACGGCCTGATCGGTCGAAGGTAGCAATAAACGGTTCGTCAATAAAACACACCATCAACAGCACCACCACCACAACAACAATAACCACACTATCCTTTCTCTCCTTATCTAAATCACAACTGAGCGAGATGCAAAAATTAAAAACGTAACATAATTAAATTTAACATACATAAAAAAACCTACGAAAAAACACTGCATACAAAAAACCAAAACATTTTTTAACGAGAGCAAAAATTTAATATCTAAAGTAATTTAAATAAAATAATAAAATACAACCACACACACCATAAAAAAAAAAAAACTCAAAAACAAAACACAAAATAGCAAAATGGAAATTTTTTATGAACAAAATAGGAAACTAAGATGAAAATAATAAATATGTAACACAATTGTAAAAAACATTACTGTTTAACGATAATCCGGTTTTACATATGAGACTAGTCTTAGGCAATCTCACACAACCACATACACACAGACATATATAGGTATATATTCACTCGAGAGTTTATAAACGAATTTCCAAGCTGCAGGAAAAAAAAACAATAACAAACAAATCAAACGAAATTCTTGACTAGATCTAGATTCTAGAACTATAAAATATTATACAAACAAATTGGATACTATTGATTATGGTGAAATAGGAAAATTCAAAAAAAAAATTTAAATATATTATATTATTTTTTTTAGCTTATAATTGCACATTGCACCAATACTCTTACAAAAAACAATAGTAATAAAAATAACAATTTAAACAAAATTATAATTCATATTTCATAAGACAATATTTAAAGAATGAAAACAATATAAATATACACACACCACTAAAAATAAACAAATAAAATGAAAAAACCATATGGTAATATTGTGTTCTACCATTATTGCGGTGTCGAATTGTAAAAAGTTCTTGCTTTGTGTGTCCATTCTGCTGATTGTGAACTGGCTCTGGGATGCCTGCAGTTTTTTTAGTTGGTATTTTTTTTTAGTTTTAATTCTTATTTATAAGTTCAATTGTAAAATCGTGCTTATCGGATTTGATTGCAATCAATTTAGAAATAAATAATCAAAAATATCATTGGTTTGGTTTAGATTTGTTGATATAATAATTATGAATATTATCTCGAAAATTTTATTGGGCTGACTAGCATTCAGAGAAGTCTCCTATGGAATTATGAAAAACACACACACACACATAACACTTGCAATATTATATAAAAAATACAGAGAAAAGAATGCACAAATAACTGCAATCTCAATTTGGATATACCTTCAAATCAAAATGCGTCTCGTGCCACACTGCCACTTCAAACAACAACAACAAGACCATATGCAAGGTAAAAATGTTGCCAAAACTACTCAAGTCAATCGGTG
>JANSTU010033574.1:0-11757 GCA_027564075.1 Bolitophila hybrida
CCCGCTTTTCTTGCATCCCGCCTCCTGCAGATGGTTTAACAGGGTTCGGTGCCTACCTCCCATCTCCTGGGAGGATGTTACGGGATGTCACATGCCGGTCTAACTCGATGTTTTCTATGATTTGATCAGTATTCCTCCGCGTTTCTAAGTGATAGAGTATTATCCTCCAAAACACCATTAATCTCACGGAACGTTTCTCTAGCGGATTTGCCTTTAACGAAGGAAAACTTCAAATAGCGCGAATTTCGGCGTTAGTGAACTCCATGTTTAATCATACATAGCGTCGTTATGTCATGACCTTTCAAATGATGTATAGTATTGCCCGATACGAGCTCTGTAGCGCTTTTGACAACCATCTATAAGCATATTTATATGTTTCGCGACGAAGGCTGTTTATTTGGAAGCCGGGCGTTATTTAACAACGGACGGGTTTTTGGGAGCATTTGGAAGATTTGCAGCTAGAGGAAGAATTTCTGATATCTACACCGAAAACGGCACCAATTTCTTTTCTGGACATTTTTTAGTTGGTGAAGCTACCTCAAATATACCGCAACCATCAATTCCTGACACACCCATAGTTATTCGTTGACGCTTGGTGCAAAAGGTACTACAAGATTTCTTGGTGAAATGGAGTCGAGATTATTTAAACTCTTTGCAAAACCTACCGAAATGGACTAAACCACAAACCTAAATCGAAGTGGAAAATCTTTTTTGATCAAAGAAGACAGACAACCAACTCAGTGGCTCATGGTGCGAGTAGAACAAGTTAGCCCTGGCAGTGACAAGTTAGTTCGCGTTGCAACAGTAAACGTAAAAGGTGGAACATTGAATCGGTCTATTGTAGAGTTGTGCACGTTGTCAATATCCGACAATAAAGAAACCGTTTTGACATTGAAATTATTTATATTAACATAGGCAATTAGTGACTAGCTGCACGCACAAATGGCTTTTTTAAGAGATAAGCAACTCAGGGCAGAATATTATTTCTGGTAACACCCTTTATGTTTCAGCACTCCTGCCAACCGGTGATATTACGAAGCGTTTTCTGTTCCTAGGAAAATCGAAGACTCGTAGCCTGAAAACACGTCGCAGTTCCCAGATGTCCTGGATCACAAAGGGGCAAGCCAGCCCCAAATTACATAAAGATACGTATTTTGAAATAACTAAATTTAACTGTTGGAACCTATATTCAGCTTCTAAAAATCTACTAGTAGATTTTTCCCGGGGACGATGTTTTACAATGCGCAAAATTGTACCGCCATTGAAACTTGCCTCACAACAAGTCAACTGAGTACTGCAGGGAAATAGTAGAATGCCGCACAAGAAGCAACTGACCACTGAATTATAATACAATTTGTATTGTATGTTTTGAGTAGTTCCGTATTGTAAAGAAAGTTTTGGGGAGAATAAACACATGAATAACCAAATATAATTAAAACTGAATACAATCCACTGTTTTAATTTACACGAGCAAATTCACAGCATATATATTTATTGTAAGGCATTTGAATTTTTATGAAATATAGCGAAATTGAATTTATTGATTTTTTTCTTATAATAGGGCGGCGTCAAAAAATTTCTGCGGTATTTTTTATTAAATTTTCAATTATTCATAAAATTGGTTAAAATCATCCGATTTGAGTCAAATATGCGCCGTTTTGTTCGATGACTAGTTCCCAACGAAATGCCAACTTAATAATGCTCCTCTTATAGAAGCTCGCTTCCCATTTGGCAAAACGCTCGGAGAGCCAATTTTCACAGGCCTCTTTTGTGGCCAACTACCGCTCGTTCGCCATGGACAGAAACAAGTGGTAATGTGCGAGGTCCGGACTATACGGTGGATGCAAAAGAACCTCCCATCCGAGCTCCCGGAGCTTCTGGCGCGTCACCAAAGATGTGTGTGTTATTTGATTAAACTTTAGATCGTAAAAGGGTCCATCCTAAATTAGTCTCAAATTGTTCACGATTCGTTGTCAAGATAAAGTGTATATAGATAAAAAATGATCAATCAATTTATTTTGAACATTATCCATTGGTATTTCTCCCACTCACAGGAATATATCCTTTATACCTATTTGTAAACTTGGTTCTAAAATGTATCGAACTTCCGAGGAGTGCGGTTCTTCATTTTCTAGGCATATCTTCTTAGATTGGGAAAGTTAATGTTGATACGCTCACAGGCCTTGGCCAATTCTAATTAAAAGCGTCGAAAATGATTACTATTAATTCAATTCTAACACGAAATTTCGAAAACTTCCCGAAAAAATTATTTAAAATTCTCGGTTTTGTGGTTGCAGCGTATTACTGAAAAAGTGCAAACTTCTGAAGTAGTTATAGTGTAATGATTTTATTTTGAGGTTATTCACTCAACGTCCTTTTAGATGCAATCCAATTCAAAAGTAGTCAGGACTAGATACATATATAAATCAGTAACACATAAGTAAGAATTTATAAAAAATGTGTACATACACTCAATTGGTTCCTATAGTTATTTTTATCAATATCATTTAATCATACCTTCAATGGTGAAAAACTGTACTATTACCGGAAACATTTCGTCAGTTGCAATATTATTGAAATAAAAAACGTCATTGATATTTCGGTCAAATGATTTAGCACTGACAGCAAACATGCGCTAACTGAAATGATAACCTCACATTTATGATGAAAATGATAATCAGCCTAAACACATTATGCGATATTGTAAAATCGAAGAGGTAAGATATATATGAATTGGTTCGGAACGACCATAAGATGTTCTATGATTTTAAATGTGTAAAATACAGAACGTATAGGTTAAATCAAATATAAATCAACAAGAAAAAACTCATATAAAAAACTCTCATGTAACAAAGAGCATACATTATAAATATTTTCTGTATAAATTCCAATGAACTAGAATGAATGAACATTATAACTAGGATTACATACGATATGCGTTTCTAGGTATGATTTTACGAGAGCACAATACAGAATCTTAAAAAAAATCCACAATGACGAAATCCACAAAACCGAAATCCTTAAAAGCCGAAATCACCAATACGAAATCCGCAGAGACAAAACTTTTTATTTTGTGGATTCAAATATTCAGGAACTAAATTTCAGAAAAGTGTTTTGTTTGAAGTAGCTTATATACTTAGTGACCTAGCCAATTGCAAGATGTATTTAATATTTAAAAAAAAAATGTTTTTGAATCGAGATTTCAATCTTTTAATCATCTGAAGGAATCTCGTATATAACAATAAACTTTGCGCAATGCATTTAATTGTGTAATAACATATACGGTCCGGCTCAGATGCTTGACACAGCCGTGTTTGTTGGTTTCCCCACTTCATTCCCCCAGTGCCGGCCTGAAAGCCATCCGCGATGGAGCCCCTAATCGCTGTCACTGCCAGGTGTGAAATTCGCTCGGTGATCCGATTTTTACACGCAAAACATTTAGAACCTTTTGAAATTCATAGGCAGTTGCAAGAATTTATGGTACAGGGAGTTTTCCGAAGGACGCACGACGTCCACGACGAATAATGGAGCGGGAGGCCATCGGTATCCAATGAAGTCGTGGCGAAGATTGAGCGCATTCTCCTCGAAGAGCGGAGAGTTGCACAAGCTTACAGAAAACCACAAAGAGAATCGCGTCAAATGTGCTCAGATGTTTCTTCAAGAAATTGCGAAGAATACCGAAGAACTTTTGGGATCCATTGTTACGGGAGATGAAACGTGATGCCACTACGTTACTCCGGAAACGAAAAATCAATCACGACAATGGAAACATCCCGAATCGCAAAGACCAAAGATATTCAAGCAGATGCTCTCCGCGGGAAAAGTGATGTTTTTTGGGACCAAAGGGGCGTGTTGCTTACCGAGTTTATGCCTAAGGGGACTCAGAAGAGCCATTCAAAATCGCCGACGCGGAAGATTGACGAAAGGCGTTAGACTGCACCACGATAACGCGCGCTCGCATGTCTCCCGGCAGTCCACCGACTTAATCACGAAATTTGGCTGTGATGTGATTCCACATAGGGGGCATAGACCTGATATTGCTCCCAGCGACTTTCACTTGTTTCCAAAATTGAAGCACGGACGAAGAGGTACAGGAAGCGGTCACAAAATTCCTCAACAGCCTGGCGGCGTAGTTCTTCGAATATAGTTTTCAAAAATGGATAACTCGTCAAGAAAAATGTGTATAAAAATCTGGCGACTACGTAGAAAAATAGTTAAAAGTACAAGCTTTCTCGATTGCAATAAAAATGTGTTATACCTGAAAAAAATTTGGAAACCTTTTTTTACATGCCATTACAAAATTGACCGCCAGATTTGATCACATCAATAGCATAATTAGTATATTCAACAAGGTTAGTTGAAGTAGAACGACCCGCCATAAAACCATGTTTAAAAATACGAGTAATATAAGAAATATAATAAATAAATATAATATACGAAATCTTCCAACGCTCATGAAAAATGCCTTCGATATCGAATAATTTAAAATAAAAGTGTATAGAATCGTAAGGGATGTTGCAAATTTATCCAAAAATATGGCTGGAATGTTATCAGATCATTTTCCTTTATTGATGTCTATCGTCAATATAGAACTCATAACGAAACTATTATAAAAATGCAATGATCCGAGACAATAATTTAAAGAAATGCCAGAAGTTAGAAACTTACTATCATATTATCATCATAATTGATATAAACACTTTCAAAAAATGATCGATTATATCACATATTTCATGCAAATTGGAGGACTTAAATTCATCCAAACACATCATAGATGATGGAAAACCCCTGGTATGTTTTCTTGTATGAACATATGCTCAGAACATGAAAGGGTCACGAATTATTTTTTTAATTTATTTATGTTTATTACTATATTACAATCATATTGTATTCATTATTCATTATACATACATTTATATCATATTTTACAATTACTGTTTACCTATTCTATTTTACAGTTTGTATTTTATATTACATTATGACAAAGTAAACTGTTAATTGTGCTGTATGGATTACTTGGATTTGGAGTGTTTAAGTGTATAAGTGTATATGCTTATTCACGCACACATGTTATTATTGTGTAATACACCTATTATTATTTTTCTAATATTTATTTAGAATGTTATTTACGATTTTCTCTCACAAGTTATTGTAAATGTATATTTTGTTTTTCTGATTTTTATTCTTTTCACGATGCGTTACTTATTAACAGTACATTTTAGTTGCATTTTTTATTGTTTAATTAAAAATTGCTGTATAAAGATTTAATTTGAAAATGTCTGGCGAAGTTCTATTATTCATGAAAAATCAACTTGAAGTGCTGAATAAATTAATATCGGCTCAGTTTACACAAATGAGCAATAAAATTGATGAGCTGAACCGTTTAGACGCTGAAGTTAGGCAAGTGATGTCTTTAAACTCAGCGCATTCAACACATCTGGACAACCTAGACGACCGCCTTGTACGCCAAAATAGACGTCGTGAGTTTTAGTACGTGGCATTCCTTTACAAGTTTGTTTTCGATTGATGAATTGATTAGTTTACGCCTGCATCGTAATGAACATCCAATCTCGGAGCTCTCAACAAAGTTCCGTTCACTGTTGGTCATCCACCTCTCAAATAGTGACTGCATAAAACGTTGACATGTTTACAATATACTAGTTTACAAAATACATATAGTGGTGTAAATAAATAAACAAAATGTGTAAACGAAAACCAGGAAATTACCGGCCATAAAACCATGCAGATTACCCGATATTTTTCTTTTAAGTCGACAAGTCATCACATAGCAGAATAAAGTCTCAAAGTAGTTTGAAATATCACTTCTGGATCCACTTTTGAATATGGGTGTGATATAAGACGTCACCAACGATCTGGAAAGATGACCGATGAAAGGGGCAGATTGTAGATTATCTGAAGAGGCTCAGCAAAAGACTCAGCACATTTCCTCAGAAGCAATGGTGGAATACCGTCAGGTCCTTTGCCCCTATTCATATTAATGCTCAAAAGGGATTTAAAGACTTCAATGCGAGCAAAGGACATAGAGCTGAGATCAACACCTTCAGAAACTCCAAAAGATTGATCGGAGGTATGGACCATCTGAGAATCAGTTTCGTCATCAGAAATGTAAACACTTTCAAAAAAAATACCAAACATTTCGCATATGTCCTCGATATTAGAATATTTCGCACCATCAAACCTAATAATTGAAGGAAAACCTTTAGTCTTTTTCTTAGAGTCCACATAAGACCAGAATTTAGGAGGATCATTTTTTCCTGTTTTCCTGAGGTGCTCTTTGTAAAGTATATTTTGTGTCTGACCTAGTTGGACCGTATTTGCAATCGCTAAGTCCGTCAGACCCATAAGTATGACCTTCTTTCTCCTTAGGTCTCTTGAGATATGAATCGACAGACTTATTTGAGATGAGATCTAATCAACATCTTCATAGTAATCAACAAGTTTACCAGTCCGTTGAGTTTTCTCAATGAGCTCATTGTTAAACTCAATAAGCGAGGCCTCTTTCCTTTGGCTTTTTCCGATGGCATTACGGTCTGAACTACTGGTAAACATGTCAGCGTGTTTTGCGATCTTATGCAAAACGCACTTAATTAAATCAATAACTCGGTTCGAGAATTTCGGTCTTTCAGAAAAACTGAAACTATTTTCTTTACCAGAAAAACAAGAATAGATGGTCTTCGGACAATAAATATTGGCCACCCAATCCAGTTCAAGGAGTATAATCTGTAAAATCATTATTATTGACACCAAACTCAGCTGGGTCCTATTTCTGATTAACAGTATTGCCATTATGGCACTATTGTCATTGTGGCATTTGCTTACAATATTGCCATTTTCGGTGCTCTGATTAACCAAATTGATTTAAAATAAAGATATAAATTTGTTTATCAAGATTATTGGAGGAGATATACATCCTTGACAAATTAAACCAAATTTTATGAAAAACTTTTAAAAAATGCACATTTAATTTTGCTGTAAAGGTCATGGCAATATTGCCATTTGCATGTCAATCAGAGACAAATTATTGTTGAACGATAAATGGTGGCATTACTTTTGGCAAATCATGAGGGCCCAAAGTGGTTTACTAGTTCTATATCGCAATTATCAGACTGGGCTAGAAAACTCAAAATTACTTGTATCAAACAGCTTCAGAAATTCCACCTATTCAATTGCATTGACATCACACATTCTAATTGAAATCTCCCCGAATGGTCATTCTTGTAATTGGAATGATACTATTTGGAATGCCTTCGGACTATATCACTTCTAGATTCGGTTTTTGTAGAAACTTTTTAGTGACAATTCCTACAATTCAAATTCCTAGCCAAGGAAGAGAACAACTGACGGAGACGGTTCCCTTGAAGCAGGTAACTTCTGTGCTAGTATATTTTGTTTCAGCACATCCCCTATGGTTTTCATTGCACTGGGATGTTTTACTTGTGTCTTCTAGACTGAAGTTTTTGCTATACTCGCTTGCGCTAGAGAAATCTCATCATCTCATCGGATAGTCAGGTAGTTTTTAAGGCGTTGAGTGAATCTCCATTCACATTGACACTCGTACTGGCAGGAGCTATCTATCCAAAATGTCTGATCTGAGTCCCCGATCACTCAGGAATTCCCGGAAATGAACGCTTCGATGTTCTTGCAAAAAATGCAGTGATTCGTGTTTCATTGTCCGGAGCCTCCTTTCACGTTCTTGCAGTGTGCCCTGCACTTATCCGCTCAAGGCTTCTCATTTTGGGATCTCACCGGATCTCTATAGACACATTGCATTTTCTCCGTCTAGATAAAATATCAGAATATGTCAAGAGGCTGATCGGTTTTTCGGATGACTACCGGCCCTTGGTCAAGGGTTATACTCTATTTCCTCATCCTAAATCATCAATCATTATGAGTAGAAATTCGTTTTATTGGTAATTGACCTCTCTCCCAGTGTTTGAATCCTTTTCTATAGTACATCTACTCCATGCTTTATCAACTCTGCACAAATGGTATCGAAGTCGTCTAGTATTTTGTAATTTTCTGCGTTCTTAGGGCACGTCAGAAGTAAGAGACAGAATTATTTTTTTTTTGTTTTTTATCCATAATATAATTTTTAAGAACTTCCAAGTGACCTGCCAACAAATTGCTGTGTATTTTCAACTTTACTTCGAAACAAGCTGCTTGTTAGGCAACAGCTACCAAATAAGTCAGGAGGAGCAGCTCTATTATTCATAATAAAATTAGTTGCCATGATATCAATACTTTTTAATCAGAAACTGTGGATCCGGGTGACAACTTTTAATTTTTTCCATTACCATTTAGAGTTTATTTTTTAACATTATTTAAAATGCTCTTGATGTATACGAGATATTGCCAAATATACAGTTTAGTGGCGGTGACGTACAAAAACGTTGTACCCAATATTGAAGGAAATTACCCCTTGAGTGCAGATCGCGTAGCTCGCAACCCACCCTCTACTTTGAGAAATTTACCTAACATAAAAGAAACTAGTTCATCTCAAAATAGACAATTAGTTTTGGATCTCATGCTTTACGAACTCAGCTTGAATCTCCATCTAAATTCGATTACTCAAAATCAAAATGGAGGAAATTTGCCAACTAAACGGCTTCATACACAGTCGCACAACAGAAGAGCCAACAATGACTTCCTCGATCTCTCTAAATTCGATAGACATCGTAAAGTAGCATCCATCCCTCTCCAGAAGCAATGTATAAAGACACTGCAACTTCAAGAACAAAAGAACAAAACATATTCCTGCTGTTGTATTACTGGATAGTATTGACTTTAAAACAAATCATTTCGAGTGTCTCATGATATATTAATATTAATCTACCAACATAGAAATTCTAACAAAAAAAATATTTTTCAAACAGGTCGTGGATATGAAAATTAGCCTTGAAGGTCTCGAGAAGGAGCGTGATTTCTATTTCAGTAAACTCAGGGATATTGAGATTCTGTATGTTTACCCCATCCAATTATTACTAAGGAGTTTGTTTTCTAAATTTCATATCTGATTTCAGATGCCAAGAGGCCGATGAGGGTGATCCACAACCGCTGGTGCAGAAGATTCTGGAAATTCTATATGCCACAGAAGTATGTATCTCATCAAACAAGCCTAACTAAATATTGTTCTAATTATCAATTTATTCCAGGATGGCTTTGCTCCACCAGATGAGGCACCCGCAGAAGAGGAGGAGTACTAATCTCAAATCCATTACACCCACACTCACAAACACACACATCCTCTCTTCACAATTTAAGTGTGCGCAATCCTAACAACAAACATTTTACTTTACGTATTATCTCTTACTCCTTCTCTAAATTTTCTCTCACTACGGTCAGTATGGCTGGTCATTTAATTGTCACACCATTTTCTGTACTTTAAGAACAGCTTGTGTCTTTTCTTATTTTTTTTTGTTGTTTTTCTATTGTATGTTGTCTTAAAGAGAAGAAAAAGCTTTTTGTGTATAACAGCAACAAAAAAAAAAATACCACACATTTTTGTTTTAATTGCGAGAGCATCACATTCAGAATATTTGTATGATGTTGCCCAGCCATTGTTTGAGAAGGGGGGTACAACCTTCGTTTTGTGTACATCTGTACGCACATTCAAGCTATAACAGTATATCTATTGTTTGTGAAACGAATATTGTTTTGTACATTTAAGCTTATTCAAAATAAATATACAAAAACTCAAATCAAATTCTATTATTATTGATAGATATCGTAATTTATGCTTATACACTCGGAGTGTGATTTGGTTCTCTTGTTGCCTAGATAAATAATATATAGATATTCAAATTATCTACTTTTTCTTTGGTTTCATACAAATTCATAGTATATACACTATTACATTATTAAAATACCATTAAACAAGGAATCATCAGAATATGGTGAATTGTGTGTTTACAGTTGCTAGTGGTCCACAACGCGGCTACCCCATCTTAAAAAAAAACTCTTGTGCTATTCTATTAAAAAAAATACAAATGAGATTATTACTTGTTTAATCTTTATCTATTCTATTTCATCCAAAATTGTATATTCTAATTTTTCCATTAAATGTTTTTTTTTGTATTGACTTTGCGCTGAGCCTTCTTTTGATTTGATTTATCTGACCGCTGCCTGGATGTGAGGCTGTTTATGTGTACCATCACAGAATGGACGATTCTTGGACTGCTTGCAGTTGCACAGCCAGTATTCACCGGTTTTCTCGACCTTGAATCGAACAGGCCTACAAAAGATTCGGAATATATTTTAAATGGTTAGTTAATCTAAGAACATAACAATTACTTCAATTTGATCTTATAATGTATATTCTTGTGTGTACCATCGCAAAGGGGCTGCGATTTTGACTTGCCGCACAGACACCAGAAGTATGTCTTATCTGTTAAACAACAAACATTATAATTATTACATTTTTCGTGTGCTACTAGGAGCAAAGTTCATAATAAAACACTACGCAAATCGTTTACCTCCTTCCAGTGTTAGTTTGAATGGTTTCTTATCAAATATTACACCGTTCTCAGGTTGCTGGTGTCCTGTTTGGAATGGTTCCAATGTATTTGTGGGAATCTGTGTGACTTTGTCCGAATAGAGACGAGCCTAGAACGAAACATAAACTGTACTTAACCTCAAATCTCATTTCTTGAATAAACATACCACATTGAGGGCAGGCAGATTTACAAATCGACGCAATAGACTCATTGTGAACGCTGTAATTTAATTAAATTGGTATATTAATTGAGATAATCGTGTTTTTTTATAAATTCATTTTCTTATTTTAGATTGTGCATACCGAAAGTCCGAAAATGAATCTATTTTTCTACAGAGACGAAATGTCAATTATATATCATCTGTCAAATGTATTTAGTTCGGGTACACTGTTAAATCGGTGCATTGCATTTATTTGCTATGAAACTTTAACTTTCACATATAGGTGTCGCTAGGTAATATTTAATATTTATTTAATGAGAATTCCTATTAACTACAAATATATTTACTACTTAAAAAAAATAAATAAAAAAATATGCTGCATCATCTCTTAACTAATGTCACCTTATTTCTTTTCTCCACAAACTCACCAAACAGACTGAAAAATGTTGAAAAATGTTGAATTTGAATTTAATTTATTTCCGAAAACGTTACAAAATTTATCTTAAAAAAACTATTACATTTTGGTTAATATTTCGTCGGATCTGATGAGACTCGTTTTGAAATTACATTACATTTGCTTATTGCTTCGAAATTCACATTATTTTAAACTAGATAAGATCATTACTTTCATCATTCAGAGGGAAAAACTGACAAATGTCTGTGTACGGTACGCAATTTATATATTCGAGTAACGGTAGTTCGTGGCGTTACTCTATGCTGTCATTGTGAGTGCGTTGTACGTTGTACATTTGCATTTCAGCTAACATTCGTAGGCAGTTTTATTATTGGCACTTCGGTGCCTAAAAACTAAGTTGGCATATCGAATAAGTCTGAGTGAAATATTGACGTTATTTTCGGTAGCTGTCTCATGGAGTACGTGGGAAGATACTATTTATAAAATAAAACTCAAAACTGGGAAAAGGTGGAGTATTTAAATTAAATTGCGGCCGTCGAATCGAATAAATTCGGACGCCAACCGTCGGCGAGTGCAGACGTGTTTTTATGTGTGCGCAAACCGAATTTTGAGCGTGTTGCTTATTACCAGGTAAGCAATGTAGCACGGTGGCGGATGAACTCTTTACA
>JANSTU010033585.1:0-11757 GCA_027564075.1 Bolitophila hybrida
TGCCGGCCGGGTTTGAACCGGCGACCTCCCATAAACCAGACCAACGCGTTAACCCACTCGGCTATGGCTATGGTTAAGTAGCTTAAGGGGTCATATCATTTTGAACACTACGGTCTGCCGGGCTCGAACTGGAGACCTCCCATAAGCCAGCCAACGCTGTAACCCACTCGGCTATGGTTTATCATACTAATGCATATAATTCTTATAATGTTTTTACTACTTATTAGACATCCTTTAAACAACAGAACACTTTTTTGTGGAAGTTTTAATAAATTTTATATTATAAATAATAAAAAATGCGAAAAAGTAGGGAAAAAAGTTCGTTCACAACGGACACAGTAACTCCTTGAAACAAAAAAAATAAATAAAACAATAAAATGACCGTCCAGAAATAATGTACATTAAAAAATAACTAATGGGTATTATAATATTTTTCTTCATGTTTTTTAAATTTTAAAATATTTTTTTTTATATTTTGTCTTGATCGTTCATGCTAGAGATATTAGTATTTTCAATAAGCCATACATTTCAGATCGATTCGTCGTGTAGTATTTTTTAAATGTGTTTTCACGTATTTTGATGAAAACGCGTTTTGAGAAAAACTCGTTAAAAGTATTTGTTACATACTCAAGAACAGAAAAAATATACTTCCGCTATTTGTGCTCCATATCCATATAACATTCTTCAAATATTTCTGATTCTATTGTTTTGGACTCCCGTGTTGCTATTCTAGCTAGAAACTTAGAAATGAACGAAAATCTTTTGATATAACATTTTTGTTATTTTTTTTTTCTTTGTTCCGTTATGAAATACATTTACGCAATAGGTGACCCCTCAATACTATCTATGAGCAAACAGCAGATTTAAGCTTACACACCTAGAAAATCTGTAATAATATAATATATATAAATATAATGTAAAACAAGAGCTAGAAAATCAAATATGAATAAGAGGTGATAGATGAGTTTTTAACAATGTGTTATTTAATAGTAATTTCTTCTGATTTAAAACGGGAAAAAGAAAATTTTATGACGAGGAATTTCCAAAAAAAAAGTTTAATTAAATCATATTGACTAAAATGCAACAACAAATTTAAGGTATCTATACAATAGTTGGATATAATAAAATCAAAACCATATATATATATATAGTATATATAAATTTGAAACAGTCGCCGGCGCCGACTGTCGGTCGCGCAACGATAATTCGCGTCAAGTGTGCGCAACGAATATGCGTGGCACAATAAATCGCATGCGCGCTCTTCCGAAAACCAGTAATTGCGTGATAAATACTATGTATATAAATATGTTGGGCGTGCTCACACGCAAGCACATTAAGAAAGGTCTGTGTCTGATGTCCGTCGTTTATTTCGGCGTATGTGCTGTACACAGTGTACTCTATGCTGTACTGCAAGAAAAAAAATGCGCTGCTGTGTGCATTGACATAGGCGCCTGCTACACCGGACGTTGCGCACCGGCACTCGGCAGCACGCGCAGATCGGCGCAACGCATACGGATTTATTGAGGCACACATGTGAGCGTGGGAGGCCTTACACACAAAACGTCTCGTTCGCATTCCACACTGCGTAAAGGCAGCCAAACATACAACTGCAAAAAACACCACAACGGAATTCCCATATTATACATTCCGCTTTTGGGTCTCTATAATCTATATTCTCTAAGCCTGTTTCGTTGCGGTGTATTGGTATTGTACTTACTGCTGCGCTTGCATGAGCTCCGGCGCGCTTTTGCGATTACGAAATTGCACAATTAAGCCATGTATAAATAATAATAGAGAGTAAATATAACGCTTATTGTGGGCCTGTTGTTTGTATATTTGTGCTGTACTGGATTGCTATAAATACATATACATATAAATGAATAATATATAGTGCGCATGCTTTGGATTAGTTAATTTGTTAATTATGTTTGCACTGTGTTTGTTCGGCCTTCCGAAAGCCGGTGAATTGCACGGTGCAGCACAGCTGATGTAATTCCATCAGTGGTATTCTAGTATAGATATATTTTATATATATGTATATATAGTATATAAATTATAGATTATATAATATAATAATACTTAATGCTATTGTCCGAATCAAGCGAAGCGCTTGGTTTGCTCGACGATGGGTAGAGAAGTTATGTGATTTACGATTATTGTAAGCGGCTCGTACTAATATTGTAGGTAGTTGTTGAATTAAATTGTCTAGTAGACTGTGTACTATATATGTTTGAGTGTGTGGTGTATATATGTATATATTATTATATCAGTGTGTGTGCGTTTGCATGGGCTTGAGCTCGGTTTGCCGGGTGAGTGCACTCTTCATAAGGCCCTCAAGCCGCAAATTCAATCTGGCAGAGGCCGTTCAGCACTGTAATCCGTTGACGTGCAAATGCGAAAATTACATATGGTACGGGTGTATATATACGTTCGGTGCTATATTTATAGAGAAAATCCGTTTAGTGGAAATGTTATGGGTGGGCTACTGTATATAGAAACAACGAGCTCCGCCATCGCGCTGCGCCGGAGGATTGCATTCAATTAGGTCGACGTATATTATATGCAATCAAGCTGCCAATGTGTAGTTCGGATATTAAGCTTAATTATAAATGGTTTATGCGAATGCATGAGCTGTCAGTCAACAGTATATAACATAACAAAATGCAGCATCAGGACTTCCAAAGAGGTAATTTTCAAACAAAAGATAATCTTAAACATATTATAGAAAGCGATGCCATATATAGAAGGTATGTTTAATATAATTCGAAGGTTGGTGAATAAAAATAATAAATAAATTAGCTTCACAATCGATTTATTTGCATATTAAGACAAATAAACACGTTGCACAAGAAAAGATGGAAGCGCCCATGTAAAAACTGCCAAAATAAAACGATACAAAATGTTCCAACTGCACGCGCAGGTTAAATGTCACCTTATGCATAATTTTCGAATAAAAATAATCCGTGCACGTTCGCTTTGCGGTCCTTTTGGCAGATTTGCATTTAAATGCAGAACCTTGCGAGGGCGTTACCACGACCGAATTGCATCGCATCTCTGCTTTCGTGCTGACACTGTGTCCAATTGCGAGGCCATGTTTTGGCGGAGTCCCGTATGCCATCACGACATATATGCACTTAAAACTCAAATATATTTATATGTACACATAAAATCGTTTGGCGAACGTACTAGGCAAACCCGCCTGAACATTTTATATGAGAACAGACGCATTAAATGTATGCAATTAAATCAGTGAACTGGCGCGTCGTTTGTATATAGTATACAGTACATTTTAACGAGCGACAAAATTTTAAATTTTACACGCACAGCGAGTGCAGCACGCATAAAATATTAAAAGCGAACACATTCAATATTTTACGACCGCACATGCGGATTCATGGAAAATATTTCGATTCCACGAAAAGCATCCCGATTATTACATCCAGATGTGTGCTCGCCGCGTATAGATTTTCACCAGCATAGTATTTATGCAAAATATTATGTATAAATAAAATAAACACAAAAGCGCGCGAGCCTGTCGGTTGTGATTTGTTAAGCCGTCTCAGTAAACAGAAGAGAGAACACTGAAACAGTTGCATATAATATGTAAAAACGAATGAGATTATTTCTTCATGAAAGAGCATCATCATACATTCACAACCTGTCAGGCACACTTAATCAATTACAGCACAAATTAAACAAAATATACATACATTGTATGCATTAAATGTTGTTGTATGCTCTCACGCATTTTCCTCGAAACATGCCAGCTGAAAATCAGCGCATACAATGTAATAAAACCCTATAAATTATAAATTTATAATAAATATTATGTTATACATTTGAGTTGAGCAAACATTTGTCAAGTCTGCGCTGGGGCCAAATGACGCAGCCAATTAATTAAATTATAAAACTCTTAAACGGATCAACATTTAATTTATGCATAACTACACGTACATAAGATTTGCGTGTTGATGCGTCGGTATGTACTACACATATATGTATAACATATATACGAGAACGGTTGCTCTAAGATACGAAGCGTGCGCAAGACCGTGGACGTGAGCCACTCGCTGCTATTATAAAACACATAACATCATCATTTCAAGAACGCAGTTCAAACTCAGTTGCGCGGTGGCCTAATTGAATGCTTGCAACATTGTAGCATACGGTTTTATTGCGCATGTGCTTTTTGATGTGTTATAGTTTTGCGCCCGATTTTTTATTTTTTTTGTGTAGAACATTTGATTGGATTCAGCGTCCGCGCCAGTATATGCTTTTTCATGTCAAAGATCCAATTAATTGAAGATAACATCTAATAAAAATGTATAATTTGTTATATTGTATGATTATTAGTTACAATATAGTTTTATAGTATAATTAGAACTTAATAAAGTGTATGAGCATTTTACTGACATCAGTAGCCTCAAAGTATGTTCAGACAATTTCACAGCACTCTGTCCAAAAAAATCATATACTTAGGAGCGATGAGCCCAATTTTCGAAATGCCTTGATTCAACTCCAGCGCTACACGATTAAGACTAAAATTAGAGATGAATCCAATTTTGACTAGGAACTAGGAGTATTTCGCTACCGAAATTTGAGATTGCCTGGAAATCTCTTTTTAATATTTTGTATGGCATGTTTTTTGAACATTTTTCCATCAGCAGACCTGGTGGAGGAGAAATTGCAGATTTTTGTTTTAAGTTATTGCACCAAAATAAATGTATTTTTTTACTTTTAGGGAGTTTCGTAACGAGAAAGGGTTTGGTGGGAAAATGAGAAAATATCAAATGAAAAAAAAAAAAAAAAGAATTTCCATAAATAGTTTTTCAATGAAGAATGTGTAGGTGTTCGTCTTGGACTTGTCTACGTAGACAGATAATCCAGAGCGGCGTCAAATCACAATCGCAGAGGTCAAGTCTTGCCGAGGCCGTTTAATTGCGGCAGAAAAAGTGAGATATCATCTCGTGGTATCGATCGCCGTTGACGTTAACAACCTGTCAGCATCATTTCTGAAGAAATTAGGGACCGGCTGCTTAGCCCAAATACCACACCAAACCGTGTTTTTTTGTATATGAAGAAGTGTTTTGATAACCTCTATTATAAACTCTCTTAAGTACAAGTAAACCGTGAAAACGAGCCGATTTTCTCATTATTTTTTTGAGCAAAAAAAACAATCTTGTTGAAACTTGGCATTTTTTTAAGCATTATTGAACTGGCTTTACATTTTTTTCGTATAAATATAATTCAAAATGGCGGAGTTATATGCGTGGGGGGGACAACGCATAGTAGTCCAAGTTTCCGGTCGGCGGGCAGGATCCAGGTCGTAAATCCGAATCGATTTGTTAATTTTATAAGTTATATCTTCTGGGTGAACCTCAAAAACACAGTAGAAATTGAAAAAAAAGAAATTATTCAATTTTGAACGAAAAAGTAAAAATTTAAGTATACATTTTTTGTTTTTTTTTTAACCTGCCGTAAAAAATAGTAAAAAAGGACTTTTTTGACCAACAAGTTGGTTCACCCAAAAGAGAATTTAATTTTTTAATTTTTTATCGCGCTCGCCAATTTGAAAAAGTTCAAAAATAAAAACTCGAGAAAACGGGTTTAAAGTTTTCGATGTGAGATATGAATTATTGGCTACTTACAAGCAATTATCAGCTAGTTTGCTATTCCTGCACCATATATGATTCCTTCCTCTTCTTCGTGCATTTCATTTTCTTGTAGTTTAGCCATTCGACGTGCAGTTCTGGCCTCCTTGCTGTCGGAAAAGTGTCGTTAAATATACCAGCAGCGATGTAGGCCGACAAATTCACGTACGTAGACAATTCATTCATTTCATTAGCTTGACGCCATTTGCTCAAACTGTCGGCGTTGAACAATAATGATCCAAGGTCGCAAAAATAGACTTTCATATGTCAGATACCGAGTTTACATTTTGTCGTATAGCCAAGCCGTGAAAAATGGTCAATTTCTTTATGTGTTTCCGTTAGTCGATTTTTCTTCTCTTTCTTCTCTTTTTTTATATTTCGGAGCTGCATACTCATTCGTTTTTCTACATGCCCCAGACATTCATTTTTAGTCACTGGGCATTCGTCGCCATTTAGATTCATATTCAAAAGGCGTTTTGGAGTCACCATCGACTTTTTGTTTGCAGGATTTGCAACATAATATGTCGGAAAGCGCACACAAAAAAAAAAAACCTCCAGAATCTGTAATAGATGCAACCATATGAAGAAGAATATGATTAGTAATTAAAGTTTAAAACATTCAATTAAAACGCACTTAATAAATTTGTTTCTTCATTTTGTGTAATTTGTGAATATACATCGAAAAAAAAATAGTTTTTTGATAAAATCTTAATTTATTATTCACTATAGTTGCCTTCGAGGGCGATACAACGATTATTATTATCAGACAATTGTTCGATACCAAAAGGTTTCTGGAGGCCAGATCTGGAGAATACGGTGGATGCGGAAGCAATTCGAAGCCTATTTCATGCAATTTTGCCATCGTTTTCATTGATTTGTGACACGGTACATTGTCTTGATGAAACAGCTCTTTCTTATTCTCCAATGAACGCTCCAATAACGCAACGTAATTGTCGCTTTTAATCGATTTTCCCTTTTTTAAGATAGTCCATGAATACTGATGCCATAACATTGTCAGCCAACTTTTGCGTCTTTCCACGCTTTGGAGTCGGTTCATCAAGTGCAGTCTACTCGGCTTTTGAAGATTAGGGCTAACTAAAATTAATATAGATTTATCTTTTCTTTTTTTTTTAAATGTTTAGATACAAATTTCAAATTTGATTTGTAAGAGATATTTTAGTTTTCAATTGAGTTTTTCTCTGTTTTATAAAAACGTAGTTAGTGTATTTTCCTTACGAACCCACGATATGTGATAATATAACCTTTAACCACTTTATAATCGTCCGACACACTTGTTATACATATACATAAATATAAATATATTTTTCTCCCGCATATTTATCTCCATATACATTATACATGTTAATATAATAATAATATTATACGTGATTGCTGGTGTATATAGACAAAGGAAGCTTTACGTGCTGGGTGTTATTCATTAGGCGCTTACCATATTTATGGACGACCATTAAAATGTCGTTAGCCGCATATATACAAAGGACGCACGTATTATACGAACGAACGCGCGTTCCAAACTAAATGAAAAGCAAATCGCGTAAAACGCACGCTCGTACCATATAAATATATTAAATTGCACGCACTCGCTTGATTGAATATCGCGCATCCACACGCGCATCTCAATCATCGTTTATTTTAATGCTAATATCCACGTTTTGTATATTATACGTAAATGGGTTCAGTCATAATTTATAGCGTGTTTTGACGCTTTCAGCTTTAAGGGTTGTAATAATATATACACAATAATATGAATATACGCTTACGCACCTATATACTAGTAATTATCATGAAAATAACCTATTTTTCATTTATATTTGCAGGTAAGCCGTTCGTAACATGATGTGACTCTATATATCATAGTAATAGTAAGTACAAAAAAAAGAGAAACGTGGACTCATCATTATTAAGTCATTGCGGTCGAACTGCATTTATGTTCCATAATAACTATACATTATCAACAAACATGCCATATGTGTGCAGCTCTTACAATATACAATATGCAGCACAAAACAATGCGATATGTACGTTATTTATTATATATATGATATAGATTTAAAATGCGCATACTTAATAAACCACTATACAATTTACTAATTCTTAATGATTCAAAATTACCTACAAATACATGTATAATTAATTACTCAACATATAACATAGTTCTCATAGTTTATCACTTATATTATGTAGGTTTTAGTTATAGTAAATATTAACAATATTATTTAATTATTTATAGACAGAAAATGTATTACAATATTCGCTTGTGAGTTAATCCATATATGACGTATACAAAAAAGGCGAAAATTTCAAATACAAACAATGGCTCTCATTCTTGGCCCTCCGAAACAAGCGTTTGATTGATTACGCCAGACGAATGCATAAAAGCTCAAGCACAACTGCTTAACCAAAGCGACGCGATGAAGCGAAGCGTAACGTTGCGTGTCGTCATGCCTGTGCCACACCGACCAGACATGTGCATCGAGCCACATAGTGTCAGAGGTCAATTTTCGGCACTCTCTAAATTTAATCCACATTATACATTTACACAGATCATGCCTTCTGAAATCCGTTTCGTCTTCTGCGGGCAAACTTATCACACAGTATTAAATAAACACTTTTTATATATACAAACCCAATACACCCGCCGCACAGCGACGTTTACGCGTTCACGCACAGACCAACAAATATAAAATAATCTTTTGTACTCGTTTTGGTTTTTATATTTTTTTTTATAAACACAGACGCACACACGCGTATTTAGCTTGATTTATATGTTGAATAGTTGAATCGCATTTCTAAATTCACTTTCCATTGAATCGCGCACACGCGGATAGACAATTGATGGACACGTGCGTTCGCACACGCTGGGTGCCCGCAAGATATTCCACGGATTGACGCTGCCGACCATGTTAATATATTCGCTTACATATTTAAACAGGTATATGTTTCATATACAGTAAAATACTAGATATATACATGAATTGAGCTCAATTATACATGTGTATATGTGTAATTAATAAATCGATTATTGTCTGCGAGATAATCGAGATTTTGCGTATATGTATTTGTATATTACACAATCTGCAGATGCTTGAGTAACGTTTCCGGGAAATGTGTAAATGCGAAAGTTATAGAATGTGGCAGTGAGTTAACATAATTTATTGAATAGAATAAAGTGACAAAAGAATTGTAGGCGGAAATAATGATTTATCTTGGTAGGATCTACTGCTTTTTTATGTACTATTGATAAATATAATGTTGATTATTATCTAAAAAATACAAATAAACTCAAAACCTCGTATAGTAAAAAAAATATATCAGAAAACACTTGTATTGGAAGAAGCTATCAAACTTGGATGTAAGACATATTCATGCGATGGGTGGGTTTGAGATTATCTAATTCATCTAAGGTCCTAGAAGCACTTGTCAAAGAATCTGCAAAGACGAAAAATAGCCTGAACATTAGCCCAGAGTTGATAATAGAGAAGGTTCTAGGAATGTGTTGGTGTTATGAAACAGACTCGTTTACTTACTTATTCAAGTACAGCACGTTTATGCGAGATCTTCTGTCTGGCTATAGACGATCCACCAAACGTGAGGCTACTGATGTCTATATTCGATCCACTTGAATTTCTTTCATTCTATCTTGTATATGTTAAAATTCTGCTTCAAGAAATTTGGCGTTCCTCAATTGAGTGGGATGAAAAGATTAATGATGGTCTTCATGAGAAATGACAGATTTGGATATCAATCCTACCAAAAATCGAAGATGTTAGGATCCCGAGATGCTACACAAACCAAATCTTGTCACAGACCCGTCAAAAATCCAACTTCATGTATTTGTCGATGCTAGCGAAAACGCGTTTGCAGCAGTAGCATATTTCCGCATTTAAGATGACAAGCGTGTTGAATGCACACTGATTGGTAGACTAAGTAGCCCCGCAACAACCCATACCTAACCCAATACATAGGCTCGAGTTTCAAGCAGCTGTGCTCGGAGCGACCAATATTTCTATCAGCCACTATCTAGGAACATTGGCCTACATCAACTACGGCTGACATGAACAATGTGGAAGATTTGAGACCTTCATTTGTAAACTTACACACTCTAAATGTCCACATCCAAAACATTTTTCTAAGTAGACCGGACTGGTACGGACTCAACCCAACGTTTTTAGATAAACATTGCAAGCCATAAAGAAAGACTATATAAAGAATTTATAGACTAAATTAAAGCAGCAAAAAAATTGCTAGCTTAAAATAATACTTGAATTTAAACGAAAATCGCTGAAAATAGAATTATTAAAAAGGAATTGGGATGAGGGGTGGAAAATTCATAATTCATTGTCATAATATATGTTTCAAAAGTAGAAAAGAAAACCAGAGAGAGAGAGAGAGAGAAAAAATTGAAAAATCGACAAATGTACAGTTTAGAGCGGTGACGTAAAAATATGTTGTACCTAATAATAATGGAAATGAGCTTCTGAATAGAAATCCGGCATCAGATCACGTCCCTCATCGCTGAATCGTACTCAGCAGCTCATTTCTGTACTGTAGCCGAAAAATCAAACTGTTACTGTTGCATTGATGTTGCTGTGATCTAGAAAGCCGAAAAACGCAACTTGCAGGACTTTAACGATTAAGCTGGTAGATAATCCCAAATTGCTGCAGCATGAACATTATATGAATCAGTTGTTTCAAGATTCTCAATATAAATAGCAAGATTGATCTCGGTGCATTGTCCCCGCCATTACCATGCCGCTTTTGTTTTCTGTAGTAGCAAACTTAAAAAGATGCCTGTAAAAATTGCATAACATTTGGTTCAGTAGTTGTCCAAATATTGAAGATCAAGTTACGCAGTTCCGCTATATTTGCTATTTTGTAAAAATGAATCATGACGAGATTCGTGTCTTAACACTAGATTTTAATGTGGAAAAATGCCGTTTAAGCTCAGCAATGGCTTGGGTGGGTGCCGCGCTTGCTCACAGTGGTACAAAAACAACAACGAATAGATGATTCAGAGCGCTGTTTGGAGGATGGATCTATCACTATACCCCGAAGTCGAAAAATAGCGTCAGACGAGTGAAGAGGAGAGGGCTAAAACCACCCAAAGCGTCCGAAGACACAACATTTAGCAGGCAAGGTCATGGCGTCTGTATTTTGGGACACGCACGTTAGTTTTAAGTTAAGTTAGTGGTATTTGTAATAAGTAAGCAACGAACAACCCAGTAGACTACTTACGATTATTGAAATATTGTCATATTTGTTAAGAGCAAGAGCATAGACAAACCTAAGGCTTTAAGACATTAAAGTACAAATCAAGTATATGCATGCTTCCAACACTACAAGAGAAAAAAAAATTTCTCGTCACCGTGGATATTTCGAACGCCAAACATCTACAGCAAATAAGGTCACTTTGGAGTAAATAAATATGCTTCCTATTTATTTACTACTCGTACAAATTGATATTCCATCCTAATTCTTCATACATTTTCAAATAGAGTGGGTTCTTATTTCACTAACTTGCGAGATCCTCTAACAGACAGTAATATTTCTATTTCTCTCTTTAGATTTACATCTAAATTAGTCCCCTAAACGCTGTCTTTTCTTAAAAACAAAAACACTTGTGCTAAAAAAATCCACAAATGATAAATTAACTAGCAGCAATAAATGTAATAAAAAATATAAATTTGATTAAATTTAAATTAAATTTGATTCCATGAATTTTTACAGATAATTATTGATTCATTGGAAATAAAAAGAAGTAAAAAACTATAAATGTATATTTCTGAAAATGTCTTTGATTTTTTTTATATTAAATACTGACAATTTTATATTTTTCAAAAGTTGGAAATATTGGTATTTCGAAAATTTCAGAAATCCTACATACATACATTTCTAAAAGCTTACACCTAATGTAAAGTTTGAGATATACATATAGTACATTAGGAATCTATTTTAAAATTCAATCATAATAAAATATCAAACAACGACAGGCCTTTCTCATTGACTGCATTATTTGTAATTTAAAAAAAATAATAGGGTATCTCATATACAAATACAAAATACGAGTATACATGCTGAAATACAT
>JANSTU010033596.1:0-11751 GCA_027564075.1 Bolitophila hybrida
CAGGGCAAATGCGCATATTTTTGAGATATCTCTATGCACCGAGATCTATCTTGCTATTTATATTCGGAATCGTGAATAATCAACGCCATCATACACATATTGTTCTATACAGCGTGCGTGTGTATATGTTAATTGTTTATGCATAATAATAATTAAAAAAAGGGATTTTTTAATATATTATTACCAATTTATAAAATTTATAACATTTAAGGCCTCAAACCATATCAACATCCGAAACTAATTCGATTTACTACGTCCAATCAAATAGACGTTTCCACACAGAAATAGAAAAAAACGACCTATCTCCAAATCACTTTCTTATATTGGTGCGGCTATAAATTACTTGTTTTTCATTATTTATCGTATATTCGTAGGAAATCCAATGTCACAAGCCTTTTGAAATCCAAACAAACCATAAATACTCGGATTTGACTCTATATCGAAATTATGGGGCACGCGGACCCTGACAAAGGTCGATTTAGTCCTCGTTTTTTGTATTGTTGAACGACGAAATTCCACGCACTACGAGATCACCATCAAACATATGCTTGTATGTAGTATATTATACCTTTAGAATGCACCTATACACAAGTAAATCATGATTTGAACATAGGTCAGGATTATGTGATGCACGATTATTATATGACGGTGCGACATTTTCGGAATGTTCATATGAAAACGTGTTTTAAATCTATCTATATGGTACAAGAGTTCTAGACAAATTCTTGAACAACACACAAAAAAAAGTAAACCCACAATTGTAATTACGGCATTCTATTTAAATACTTATGTTATAAATTACCTTTCTTCTGGCCGCTGTACATCGTCACATAAATCTGTGTGAGAACAATACGATTTCCTTTTTTTTCGGTGTACACAAACTGCTTAAAGCGGCTCAAGTGCAATACTTACATTCTTTTAAATCGCACTTAATCCATATGCATGCAAAAAAGATTGCATCTTTAAATCTGAGATGCGTGCGTGTGCAAAATCAGAGAAAAAATGCACACGCACGCGCTCACCCATCAAAATTACATACATTATGCACTTATGCGCACAAAGCAAAAACAAATCGCGCATAATTGAATAATTAAAGAAAACACGAAAAAGGGCGATACATTCATCTGCATATATATACATTTATGTATATTATTTTGAATATCATAAATGATGTGTGACTTATAAGATGCGCACGCAAGAAATGCATCACCACAGTCAGTGCTCGCGGTGCATGCGCATGATTACAAGGGGATTTTCTGTATGTGCATTTGCGAACACATCCACGGGGGTTATTATTTAATTCTTCTTTGTAGTGTGCTCTCTCAAAAATCCATTATGCTGACATTGATTTGTGTGTGTGTGTTTACAAGAGCAGACACGTATATTATGGCTAAGATTTAAAATGCACTATATATTCTCAATAAAAATACCTTAAAATAATAGAAAATATTTTCAGTTTCAATTTCCTGTTGTTTTAAAAGTAAAATTACACATAGCTACAATTTATATTCACGAAAAACTGCAGTCAAAGAAAATACGAAAATATATTCTAAATTCGAAGAACATAATGTATTTTCAACGAAGCACACAAGAAAATTTACAACAAGTCTATGTACACATATAACTATGATCATATGCGATTACGAGATAATGCGAGAAAACGCACGCGTGTTAAAAATGCCACAAGAAATTTAAAGTTCAATCTCGCGAGTATATATTATATCGTCGAGACGGCTCTGTTTATATTATATAAAAAGAGCACGTAGTACTGGGAACATAAGGTATTTGTGCCTTGAACTTCGAACTCACGGGTTTATTGGTACATAGTTTAGTCATTTTCAGTTTAAAATATTCATATTCTAACGCATAACAGGCGTAGTAAGATTTATTCGTAGGTAGCTATAAAAATTACAATTTATTTATCAAATAAAAATATCTAAACTTGAAAATTAATATTATATTAATATATTTAATTAATTTTGTATTTTAAATTAATTAAATATATTAACATAAAATCGGCCCTTATGAAACCAGAACCCTAATTTCAACCTCTTGAAATATACAATATTATATAAATATTTATAAAAAATAAATTAAACATCTGAAAAATTTAATATATCCATGGAATCCATGTAAAATATATTTATATTAGATTTTCAATGGAAAAACATAAATATTTCCATTCGCAACGCAAGCGTCCAAACAGCGCCTGATGATGATCTAATGCACCGCCAAAGGTAAACACCACTAAATCCACTTATTCGCAAGATTCCGTTTCTATCCCACTAAACAATCAGCAAACTCAACATAAACACTTTACATCTTATACATATAATATATACAAAATTTGCACAAATACATACATATAGTACATACAAATGTTATATTTGCGCCTCGCTTGATTCGCTAATGAAAACATTCAATTGAAACCGGCCGGCCGGCGTGGTTCAGGCTCGACTCTATTCGCGCGTGTTTGCTCGCACATCGTTTAAGTGAAACTATGATAACCATTTTCGCACATGGGAAAATGAGTAATGTACACATACACACACACATTCGAACGCGAGCGCGTTTAATAATTCATATATTTATGACAGAAGCGCAACGCATTGAAGATCACGCTACATATTTGCCCGTGACCATGCGATCGAGTTAATCGTAGATCCACTTAACACGTTTGGAGTCGTTGTGGATGTTGCCACTCGACTTTATTGGTATACATCTATGCGAGCATATATTTATTCTTGGCCAGACGCAAACTCATCGAATTATATTGATGCGCGTGCGCATTTATAAAAGGCAATTGGTTAAGCTCTAGCCGCCAGATATACATATACTTTTAATATATTATATTAAATTATTCTCGAATTGCTGCCGCGAGATTATGGGCATTGGGCATGCGCCAGGCATTTTATTTATGCGCGCGTAGAGTGAGTTTCCTGCACGTGCCGCGTGAGTTATTCAATTATTTAGTTGGTATATCACTTTCCTGCATTTATAGTATACAGTATACAGTAGGTATACGCTTTTATATTGAAACGGTGAGCGAATAAGAGTCAGTGACTCTTATGTTTGATTCATATATTGAGATTAGAGATATATTTATAGATATTATGTGTTAATATAATTCAGCTGAGGATGGAATTAAATCGATATCGTAAAGATAAAATTACCATTTTTATTGATTCAAATAAGCATGATCAATATTTTGAACATCAATTTTATAATTTTGAATAGTCAAAAAAAAAAATGTTTACTTTGAATTCTAAAATTTCAGAAAAACAAAGCACCATCTAACAGTACATTGCAGACTCGGGAAGTAGTTGCGTCTTATAACTGGGAACCACTTGACCATGCGGCTTACTTACCAGACTTGGCTCCATCTGATTATTCTTGGTTTTCAAAAAAGTAAAAACCAACAATTGTACGTTTATTATTAAATAAATAAAAACTCCTCTTAGGTGAGTAAAAAAACAAAATCTATGATTTATAATATACAAAATCTACTTTAATCTTTGAAATTTTCACTAGTAAAAAAGATAAAAAAAATCTTTAATTTGACGAGTTAAAATCCGAAATCCATAATTTATTATCAATAATAATGACTTTCTAAATCTATTAGTTTAAAATCTAAAATTGCCTATTTTACTAGTAAAAATCCATTTACAATATTAACAAAAACCCGTCAATCTTCACATTGATGAGAGTAAACATTTCATCTTTTTAGGATAAAAAAATAAAAAACATTTCCACTTTTACAAAGAAAATTTCTAAAAAATGTATAATCAAAAATCACAAATCTTCACATTAGATATAAAAATCAACAATTTCACTAGTGTAAATCCTAAATCTACCGTTTTGGAAAAACACAAAAAAAACATAAACTTTGTCGAGTTTAAATCCAAAATCCCTAATTTTTTTATCAATAATAATAAATCTAATCTATATATATATAATCTAATCTTAAAATTAAAAAAAAATATATAATCAAATTTATAAAATACAAAATATTAAATCGTTTTTTTAAAAGTAAAAAATAAAATCTTCTCTTAGGCGAATAAAAACCAAAAATCTTTGATTTATAAAATCCATAATCAACATGTTTACTAGTAAAAATCCGACAACTTAAATGTATTAGTTAATATCTTCATTTAAAAAAAAAAAAGTAAATTGTACCAAATTTTAATAAGTATTTATAAATTTAAAAAAATAATTGTAGTATAAGATTGAAATGAAAACAAAGAATGCTCCACATTTTGTTTTCATAACGACCACTTTACCATAAAATGATCCATATATTATTTCCATTCGTTACAACAAATTTATTTATTCATCCAATCCAATCGAACAATAAAGTTACATAAATCACATTTATTATTATATTATAATAAAATACAGAAAAAAAGTCGTATCAAATGCACTTTAATGGATCGCATAATATAAATTATAATGCAAGTACTTAATAATTAAATTAAGCACTCAGTATAATTCTACAAAATACATTTATGTTATCAGTTCTATATAGACGTTCTGCGTACATTGTGTGGGAGTACTATTATTATAAAATAGAAAATGCGTGGGTACCGGGTATCTGGACCCGGTTATAGAACCACAACTGCGTCTAGTTTCGAAGCGGTACTAGATAACGATTTTTCCATATATCAACTACGAACAGCTTGAATTTATGATGCAATCTCAAGATGTTTCTGTTTGGTTGTTTTTTTCTGGAGTGGTGTTTGGCTGTTTAACGTGTAAAGTGGCTGTGTGCGGGCAGGGCAGGGGGTCCACACGTCCATCGAACACAACTAACGCAAACATACATACACTCACGCATAAGCTTCGCGCTGTTATAAATGGCAATTATGCCATACTGTAAAGTGGTTTAAGAGACCGCAAACTAGTTTGAACATGCGAACCTTCTCTGAGACGCCGCGCCGACCTATATACAAAATATATACTATATAATAAGTCGTCCGCGCACGCTAATCCCTTATTCCAAATGTGCGCGAATGAGCAAATAAAAAAAAATGGAAGAACATGCAACACTGTTTTTCCTTTTTTAAGCGCGAAATGATTGTGTTCTGGATCTTTTGTTCTTCTCAAAAATCGCATCTTCTTTCGATGATAAAAAGCCTTTACATAGTATATATTTAATGCTAATCTTAAGTATGCGTAGCGAATGCGCTGTGAAGAGATACAAAATATACCGGCATACGAACTTTGAAGATGTTTTGTGAGTGCATCGAATGATTTTTAAAGAAGTGCAAGCAGAATAATATTTATATATATATATATGCCGCGAATTAAGCACGCGCTTATAGGGATGCACTTGCAGCGATCCTTGGGTCACTAGCAACCACAGACGACCGTTATCGCGTACAAAGAAAGCGGGAATTTTGATCCGTCTCCTCTCGCATATATACACAAACATAAAATCGTATACAATGTATCTTGAATTCTTGAATATATATATATATATATAAAGACATTTATAACAGCTTGAGAGAAGCATTGTGGCATCCCTCCGCTAGTGCGCGCACCATTAACATTTCTTGAATGCGTCTTCGCTGCATCGCACATAAGCTATATCACATATAAACGCACGCTACAGTATGTAATTTATGGACAATTTGAAACGTGATGCATTCTGTAAGAGGTCTTTTACCTGACCTGGCGTATGCGTTTGGTCTGGCCCGTGCGCACAACCTCTTCGCTCATGTGGATTAGTGGTTTATGACTGGACAATTGTGATGGTTAAATTATAATGAACGTTCTCGTCGATGTTTACACTCGTGTGCATTTTATCATCTCGCGTGTGTGCTAAGAAAACGTGTTTCAGAAGTGCATTGGCATAAATCATTTTCTCGCGCCAAGGTCATAGTTTGTTTTAGAAGAGTGTCCGATAACAAAGAACCCGCTCGCTACTGTATACATGACCATCTAATTTCTGGACGATCAATCTCTGAAAGAATGCATAAGATATAAAATATCACTAGTTTCTGATTAAAATAACCTAAATTCAGTAGAAGTCAATGAGGCCACACGAGTTTTAGAGAAGCGATCAAAAGTCAAGTTATCTTCTTCTATAGCCGCCAAGGATTCTCCTAGACCACCGACAATCTTAGCCTAAGACTTGAATATCAAATTCACTCGGGTTACATGAAATCTATGGCCATTGAAAAAGCCACATCTTAGATACGCCTGCCTGAAAACAGTGAATTTACGAACATGTGAGCAAACTATGGACATTGCTGTCTCATCATATGGGTGGCAAATTTCAATGCAACAGCATCTTATATCAACCCCAATATCTGTCAAAGCGGTACTGCTCATGCAAAACGGACAATTTCACGGCTCAGGTCTTCTTAAAATAAATTAATATACCTCCCTAATATAACTAATCTTCTGTATATTCTACTGTATTCCAGCAGAAAGCACGCTGAGGACAAGCATCTTCTTCAGATTCTTCAGATTCTTCAGCAAAGTTTTCCGACAATTCCATAACGTTTTCCCCACCCATCATTGGTATCAGCTCCCAGCAAGAGCCCTTTATGCAAATGCCCAGCTGGACGTCACGTCGATCTTAATTGAAACGTATATATTTTCAACACATCCGTCCCCACGCAATTCTTCCAAAAGAATATATTCCTGTAACACAATCAAATGGCTAGCACTAAAATCCCGCAACGCCGCACGTACTTTATATTTTAATTGAATGTACACATACGCGCCTCGAACGTTTGAAAGTGAAAAACCTTTACGCAGCCATGTGCTTTCAGTTTTTCACTTTCCACGTGTGTATGTATATACACGACTGATGACCGCGTGCGAGGAATTGATGGTCAATAAGGTAAATATTTACATTGTGCTAAATTTATACATACAATCATTTTTTCCATAGGCTTGCACGCACACATGCGCGTCTATTAAGATAGATATGCTCTAAGATTTTGTATATAAGAAAAAAATCTGCTGATTTATGCGTAAGGTAAATGCGCCGAACAAATGGATATATACTATTTTTTTCTTAAATATATAGTACATATATATAGTGAATATCGTTTTTCTTTTCTGGCATGATTTGGAAAATTTTAAACCGTATCATGTATGTTTACTTAGAATACATTTTTAATGTAAACTTAGCGGTAGAGCCATAGTTACTTTCTTTGCTGTGCGCGTGTGCAAGAGTGCTCGATGCTTTAGTTTAACGGGAAATGAGAAAATATGATGTTATTTTTTTAAACTTAGTTAAAGTTTTATTTTTGGGAATGATGGTGGTTCTTTATTTATAGACAATAGACTACTGTCAATTTTTTCGACAAATATTGAAGAAAACGTGAAATATTTTTTGCTAAAAAAACATAACTGAACCCAAGTAAAAACTTAAAGACTATGGAAACCATGTTAGGTGGTCGTAAAATGACAGATCGATAAAATCCATGGAATGATATTGGACGATCGGAGAGTAAATGTTTTTGAGATGGCTAAGTATTTTATTTTAATAAAATTCACAAAACCATAGGTTAGTCACTTCACACTAGATAAAAAGGAACAGTCAAAGCAGTGCACTTATCCGGGTGAACGTGCATCATAGAAGGCCAAGGTGCACGCGCGAATGAAGCTATCCTCTTCTGAAACAAACGCCAGAAAAAATAGGGAATTTTATTTCTACTAAATAAGAACTTAAAACCCAAACAATTGACATCGAAAATCCCTATACACATCTCGACAAACCGCATGGTACTTGAACAAAGTATGTTATTCTCTATATTTATTCGATTTCTTCATTTCGCCTACACTCAAAATATATGCCATCAAAATTTCGACCTGCGTAGCTTGACATCGTGAGAACCACCAATATATTTTTAAATACGAAATGGATTCTTAAAATGACTAAATCATTTTCCATATATATACTTGCACGCATGCACTTATCTTAACTATTGCTTTTTTACGAACACTTAACAACAACAAAAAAAAACGCTTGGCGCTCAGACATCTACACATACACATTAAAAAAAAATATATATATATATATATATGTACAAGATGTGTGCATTTAATCTTTGTGTGTATGCATAAAGCTAATTAGGGAACAACTAATGTGTTTTTAACCGCGACTATTTATTTGTGTATACGCATTATATTTTTAGTGCATCCGAGAGATAGCGGTTGCTCCAATTCATTAAAAGAGGGGTAAAGTCGAGAAAAACCATAGTTTATGGATCTTCATGACAGTTACGATGATTATTATGGTGATGTGTGCGGTTTCTGTGGTTAAGTCTATTATTGGATAAGGATTTTGTTTGTAATTTGTTTAGAAAGCCGTCGTTTGGACGGATTTGCAGTTCTCCAAAGGAGTAGTTAAATAAAAAAAAGATAAAAAAACTAACTCATAAAAAATACAGATCATTGACAGCACGTCCAGATTTGATCTCATGCCGAGAATACTGACATAAAGTTCATTTTAATGCCTGTGACGTAGACAGAGACATCCTGCGTGTGTGTTTAAAGTTTTACGATCCATGTTCGCACAATTATATAGCGAATGTGTGGGGAGCCACAGCCACAGAAGCTCGCTATAAGCACAACAACAAACAAGTGTACAAGAAAACTCTATATGGGTTTTCCAATTAAATTGTATGCGCCAACTGTTCATCGTTGTCGCGTCACAAAAGTCAAATCGTATATATAGTACTCACACAAAACGGCTTCTGTGAAAAACACTTGCCCCTGCATAGTTAAGCAATAAAAAAAACATATATATTCCTATGGAACATATAATAAAAACAACAACAACAGAGCAGAGAACAAATTTAACTATCAACTATCTAGGATAGACAAAAAAACAAATGCTGAATGTATGTGCGTTGACATGAGAATGTCGCGTGTGCGTGAGACGCGTTAATATCTTTCGGCGCACTCGCAGAAAGGTCAGTGACAACGAAAATGCATTTTAAGATGTTTCTCTATATATTTGTAATATAATACATATGCATATAATTATAAATATTATATCACAGGCACAACGCAATGCGAGAAGATGTCATTGTTTTTGCGTTAGTTATGCGCTTATGATGAGAGTAATTTGTCGTCAAGCCATCTCATTTAAGTTTTATATCGTGAGAATATGGGTTTTTATTGATTGGAAAGTTTAAAATGTTAGTAAAATACACTGCTAGTTATGTATTTTGCTATTTTCTTCTTCTATTTTCTCAAGCTGACTTCGAAATTCCAAAATCAAGATAATTGTTTTATAGAGATATTGTAATTTTTAATTTTTTCGAAAAATCTTGGATATTTAGATTTGGACATATTTCAGATGTAAAATAATTATTTGCAGCCACGGATGATAGAAATCACTAAGTTTCTCTTCATAATCATTAAAACAAAAATTATGATGATTAAGAACAATTAAATGCCAATAAAAAAGGAGGAAATAAGACAAAAAAAACAAAACAAAGCCATTTCTTATTTATAATATATTCTTAATATATGAATACATCAAAAAAGGAAAGCGATTAAAGAATATAAATTGTCGAAAAAATGATATATTTTGGAACTGGATTTGTTCAATCAAAATCGTTCATAACATTTATCATTCGATTTTCTTACAGTTGTTCTTATTTTCTACGTAGATGTATCAGTTTTACAGTTTGAAGAAGAAAATTGATTTTTATTTTCCGTGGTAACAAAATCAGCTGTAAAATGTTTTAAACAATATATATTACTTGTATTGTATCAATCTCTTGGACCAATGAAAATTTGGACCAAATAGAAATTCTAAGTTATGATTTTTTATCACAATCAAAATTTGGTACTAAAAACGATCAAATTAGATAGAATTTTTAAAGTAAAAAAATTATATCTCAAAAACAGTTCTATAAAAAACACATTTGATTTTCGATTACAACGTGAGAAAATGCATAAGTACATTGTAAAACTAGTGAGTGACTAGTGAAATAAAACGTTTTGTATACAATTTGATAATAAATTATATACATTTGTAAATGTCACCGATTTAAAAAATATAAAATAAAAAAAAATACATTTATAAAGCTGGAACAAAATAGAGAAAATGCAAAAAAAAATTAAAATGTTTAAAAACAAAGATTTTGGCTATTTTTTAATAAACGACACAATCGGGTAATATGGATTGGAATTTCGAGATTTTTTTGTACACTCGATTATTTTTGAATAATATGAATTTATTTTTTTAAAACTATTTATTTAAACGTTTCGAAAAATTAAACAAAATTATATAAAACGAAAAAAATAATATATGGAATATATTTTAACTGTTTCATATTATTTATTAAGCCAATTGTATGATAAACATAATTTAAAGTTTAAAAATGTGAGTTTTTAAAAAAACTACAAATTGAAAAAATATTCAGAAAATTTGTAAAAGATAATAATTATAAAAAAAAACTTTTTGAAGTAATTATTATTTGAGACTGAAGAATTTTATTATGACTATAGGTCTTTTTTCGTACCAAGAACACACACAAATTTTAAATAATTTAATTTCTCGTTAGGTTTCATAAAATTAAAAAACAAGAAAAAAATATACGAATTTCACTTTTAAACGTTTTGTAGCATTGAAGCCAAGCCATTATATGGAAGTAGACTGTCATGAATAAAATAGATTGATTTTTTTATAATTAAATTAAATAATTAGAAATACTCCTATAGAATATTTTTAAAAGATGATACCTTCTAGTTCGCAGACTGTTAAGTATTATAAGAAATATGAAACTTTGAGATATTTTTGTAATTTATTCGGAATATACAGAAATCATTAATTTTGTATCATTATAATTATTATAATATTATTCCAATAATTATTGGACTATTAAAAAAACACATGAATAATATTTAAACTACGCGAATATATATTAATTGCAAATTTAAATATATATTTAATTTTATTTTAATAAACACTCACTGTAGACGCCTTGTTAACTCCATGATGACGGGTGTCCTATGCGACCTGAAAAGGTCGATTATCCTATTGAATTGCCCAAAGCCAAAGACTCGGCTTCAATAAGCTCACAAAACAAAAAACACACACACCGACACTCGAACTCAATAATTTAAAAACGTCAACACTTTAAAATAACTCAAAATAAAAACGAACGAAATTATTAAAAAAAACACACAATCGAGAAAAAAAATTAAATCCTTTTCACCATCACTGGTGATTAAAATGAATAGATCCAAACCGAAGATCCCGTCTCGATTTATAGGTCCTATCCTGTGGACAGACAACTTGCGACTGACCGTAGATTCGAATCCACAGCGCTAAGTAACAAACAGAAAACTTTGCTCACACACTATACACTCACACATACACATTTCAATCAAATACACAAATACATGCGCATACACGCAAACTATACTCAAATTTCGGCTTAGAGGGTTTGCGAGCGCAAACGCATTACTGAAGGATGGCCGTATGTGTATTATAAACACATCACACATACACACATAGAGCGGATAAGAGAGCAGCACTCCCGTGAGATAATAAAACCAAGTAACTAAGTTTTTTTTTTGTTGGGAAATTACGTTTTGGTTTGAAATACAAATACCGTAATAATTAATTGTGAAATTTGTGAAAATGTAATTTTTATATTTAATAATCAATTTCTGAAACAAAAATGTATTCTGGGTTGTAACAGGTCGGCTGAAAAGTTCGTATCGTTTCAATGAAAAACATTTTTTTTTGTCAAAATTCATTTTTATTATTCA
>JANSTU010033606.1:0-11750 GCA_027564075.1 Bolitophila hybrida
AAATACTCGCGAAAAGGTCAAACCTATATAACCGTGTGTGGTGTAAGTGCTTTATTTTACAATGTGTCGTTTTCTTCGTCTTCGAATTTTGTTGCATTGGTCGTCGACGTTGTTGTCGTATTTTTTTCATGTTGTTTTGTTGTTGTACACAAACGACGAATAAGTAGTGTGGTAGGTCGATTGCATTTAGCGATTAACGCGGGTGCGCGTGCGCACACATTGAACAAGCCAATAATACGGTTTCTGTTTCACACAATGCAGAGATTGCATTTATGTCGCGCAGAGTATAATATGTTTCCTCTTTGCAATTGATTTTTTTTAAATAAAATATTTTATGAAATTTCCATTTAGAAACTTTACCGTAAATGGTTCGTTTCAAGAATTTTGGGCGATACAATCGATAAAATCAAGTTCATTTGATAAAAATTATTTGTTTAATAAAAATTACAATATTTTTAAAGTTTCAGTATCATAACCCTTATTATCTATATGCTTCCCAAAAAACTATATATATTATATTGAACCGCTCAGATTTCCACAAAGGTCTGTTACAATCATTACACCAGCTTGATGGATATAAACTTAGCTAATTAGCTATTTATATCGCCTCGAAAAAACTTTCCATCTTAAATATTCAACGAATGACGAACATAAACATTCACGAGTCTGCTAAATCAGCCATTCGACCAATATATTATATGAGTGATGATTCGTTAGAAAAATTTAGCAGTGAAATACACAAAACTATAACTAGAATATTAACGCGCGTCAAACTTCAAACTATAGTATTATTTGAGGGGCCGTTTTTTTTTCAAAACTTGATTATATTTTTTTTTTCAAACATTGAAATAAAAAAAAAGCTGTGAAAAATTATTTTTAAAGAGCTGCTATTTTGTTGTTGGAGGATTTAAAATTTCAACAAACGATAAGGAACACCAAATTAAATCTATTGTAATATTTTTTTGAATTAAATAGGAGCTAGAGATGCTAGTCTGAGACTGGGTGATTGGTTATAAAAGCTTTTGTTCAACGTTGCGATGGAGAAGGAGTTCAGAGAGGCTCCAGTCCCAGCTCAAATGCTTTCACTAAAAAGCACTTGAAAAAGCCTCAGCTGCAATGGGCCTACAAGTAAATATAGAAAAAATATGACTTACTTATTTCAAGACGAACGCCTTGTTTGGGGACCAATATAACGATGGACCGCTAAAATTTTGTCGTTCAGTCGTTCAAGTACCTCGACTTAACGCTAATCGCGTTGAGAGTTGACAAAGAGAGTGTTTGACCCTACATATGGTTAGGTTTAATACGAGAACTCTAGGAAGGCCAAGATGCAGATGTATTGATAATATTTTATCTGATATTGGTCGAATGGGGGTCAAAATTGGACTGCCAGAGCTCGTTCCTGCTGCAAGACGTATCTCACAAATGTTTAGAAAAAACATAGTTACAAGTTCATAATTTTCTCTCGAATTTCCTAAAACCGCAAATGTTTTCGGTACCTACTGACAGATAAAGAAGCGATTTTCTGTTCCTGAATGTATTCCCGGAATTAAATTCACTAACTTTAACCTTTATTCCCTGGCAAATAATATAATTTGTTAATTGAATCCGGTTAGTAGTCTACTATATCAAAACGTTAAAAAAAAATATGTTCAAATATATAATTAATTTTATAATGAAAAATTATCGATTTTATCATTAGAGAAGGGTACCGATGAAAAATTTGTAACGGAAAGGGCCATGACTTCAATAAATTTGAGTAAACATTTTTCAAAATCAAATAAATACAAAATCCAACATGCGCTTTTTCAATGATGTTATTTTTTTCTAAATGCCACGTGTTTTATTTAAATAATTTTCAAAACATTTGTTATTATTTATTGAAACACACAGTTTTGCTTATTTTAAAGAAATATAAAACAAGATCCGCATTCTCAACTGAACCATCTTATCCAGATAAACACACACTTTCGAATCAACCAATCGTGCGTCTATAACTTCGATTCAATCCATTTGCTATCTTATAATTTAGGTGGTTCTTTGCTGATTTCTTACGTGAATATATACACACACAGACAAACACTCTGAAACGTGAGTTCAGAATTACATATTTCTGTTCTTCGGTTTTTGTGCATTTATTTTGTATCACCAGAAGCAGCAACAACAAAAGCGCAGCGCAGCGATACTATGCCGGGCGCCATTATGATTATTTTGTTTTGCTTTTATTATGTGATATTTATTATTGCATTGTATAACTGGATGCACGAGAAACGCAAAGACACCTATACATTTACACTATTACATATACACGTGAGTATAAGATACTATATGCGATGTGCTCGTGTGCAGAAGGTGTATTCAATTCATATCGCTGTATATCGAAACGGCAGCATTAATATATACTTATATATACAGATTATGTATGCAGTACAGGTTATTATAAATATGTATATAAATATATATATATATGTACGTGTACGGCAAGCACGCAAACTGACGGTACAAGCTAAAAAAAACATAAGGAAAATGGAATCTGGTACTTCGAGTTTCTTTTGATAATTTCTTTTCAGTTATGCATTAACATTCCCGTTTGACATTGTGCGCATAATTCATGTCGCTGTGCGGTCGTCTCGTCGCGTCGTGCGGTGGCGGGAAATATTACACTTCATTTTGTAAATACAATAACGAATACTATTTTTTTTAATTGTATTATTATTCCGGAAAAGCCATGTTTTTATTTCTTGATAAAAATATTTAATCTAATATAATTTAATGTAATTACTAAAAATTACAATTTAAAACAATTTAATTAAATCGACCGCAAACGATGTGTTAACTGCGTCCGTTTATCGCGATGCGCAACACTGACAAATGCACCTGTGCACGCATATACACCTACATAATACATATACACAAAGACCTCACATATACATAAACAAATCGAAAAGCTCGCGAGTGTATCAAATAAATCACGTCAATTAATTATTGTTTGGCTTCCGTGCACGGACGCATCATCAAGAAGAGAGCTTCTCATCACTTACTATTATTAACGAATTTGGGTATAAATAAATCCGATAGCGTAAATTAATAGCCCCCCTACTTTGAACAGGAGGAGTTCAGCATATTTAAATGTATTTTTTTGCTTCAGTCTTGACAAGTAACACCAAAAGTCCATCAAGTGTAAATGATAAATTCGGTCATTTGCCACTACACACCATGTAATTATTTATTGAGTGAAAAGTTACATTCAATTTCGGTAGTCGCTGTTTGGTATTATATTAATAATTGTGTATGTGTGATGTGTGTGACAAGGTGGTATCCTATAATTATTGTCGAGTAATACGGTTTCACAAAATTAAGTAATTATATATTAATTTTGGGTTATCAAAACGTGTCTATCGGGAAATTGAGGTGCGCGTGATGCGTAGAAAAGTATAGAATTGTTTTTTAGGGATTTTTTTGTTCAGAATGTCTTCAATTATAATATAATTTATAATAATTTGTTCTGCATTATGATTGTGGAATGTGATATAATTAATTTTAATTGAATAGGAAATTTGTCAGTGAGATATGAGTGTTTCGTTTATTTTTTGTGTCTCTTCAAGCCAGAGTGAATACAGCTTAAATTACCAACCTATAATTTAATATACAATAAAATAGAAATAACATAGAATCATCACTGATTCTACATGTTCTGCAGACATTCAAATTTCTTATTATTAATTGAATCATCTAAAACATACCAAAAGGCGGGAAAGAGTAATCATATATAAATATTTTTATTTTTTTATTTTTTTTAAATTAGAGACAAATTGGATTTGGCATACTTCACACGGCAGAGTTCGCTTCTCTAACTTTTCTGACTCCACCGAATTAAAAAATTCAAACCTCAAGAAAATAACGAATTTGGCACTTTATAGACATTAGATTGTATAAATTGAAAATAAAAAAAGGTTTTATTTAAATTTAAAAACTAAAAAGAATTATTCAATTAAAAACTATCTATTTTGAGTTTTATAGTAATTTTATGGGCACAATTTGAAATAGAATTTCTGTTGAGTTCATTTTTTAAGCGGTTTTAGGTGTAAATTGACATGTTTATTCAAAAAAAATAGATAGTTTTTTTCCTATCACGTCAAGTTTTCTCTCTACAGTTGTTGCGCATGCGACTACGCTTCGCGGGTTTTTTTTCTAGGAAATACACGAGCTCAGAATTACATCGAAATTGTTCAACAACTGGTGGACAGCTTTAAAAAAAATGCTACGAATTTAGCGCACACCGCATATTTTTTACAATTTTACAATCCCATTAATTCATCAAAAACACCCTCTGCCAAATTCATTTCTACACAATTACAACAATTTAAAGAAGGATCCCTGGTTGAAGCATAAAACAAATACGATTTGTTAAACTGCTGTTGCTCTGTCATTTTTGTTTCGAGGTTTTTTAACGTGAAAGTAGACGTAATTTGCTAACCTTTTCTGTCCTTGTTCAGAGTCCGCAAAATGGCATCACAAAAATTAGTAGGTAAACGAGTGGCCACCTAACTCCAGAACGATAGGTCGTATCGAAAAAAAATTAAAATGCATATTGTCAGGAATTACGCCAGGAAGGTCCTCTCTTACGGAAAACCAGAAACATTAAAATTTGTCTGATTGGCGTGAAAAGTTCAAAAATGACCATTTTGGTGCGGTTTTTTGTCCCCCGGAAATGAATGTTTGGAAAAAAATTATTTTTGATGACAGATATTTATGAAAAAGGAAACAAATCGAAAAAACACAGTTTTTTTAACCAATATTTTTTTTCGGTGTGATTTAATTTTATTTTTGGTGTGCATTTTATTTTCGGTGAGCGTAAAATTTTTACCCTTAAAAAAATTGCTGCATTTTTTTACATAGTCATTGTTCAGTCGAACAGGGCCCGACAAATAAACGACCGTTACAACATAAACCAGAGCTACAATGATAAACCCAACAAGTATAGGCACAGCCTCAAACAAAACACAAACAGTGTAGTTTGAACACACACGAATCAATTTTCCCCGACATGGTCCTTCGAGCCGGTTCTTTTGAGTTACAATCGAAACGCCAAAACGGTAGTGTGTAATCTATAGCCTCGATAGTCATCTTTTTTACTTATAAAAAAATCTTGCTGCTGTTTGCGATGAGCAGGACTAGCGATTCCACCAATATGTGAAGAGGCAAGGTGAGAGATGTAAGAATAATGGCTGACTAGTGACTACTGTTTTTGAACACTCCAGGAAAAGCTAAAGTCATTTTGATTTATTTTGCCATAATGCCATAATTATCATAATTTTTGATCTTTTTTGAATAAACATAATTTAGTTATAGTTATAGTTTATATTAAAAGATATATTAACATCTGTACGAATAAAATATTCTATTAAATTTAAATAAATTTGTAGCTTGACGTGATAGATAAAAACTATGAATATTTTTGTATTCAGGGACCAAAAATTAGTCAAAAACAATTCAACAAAATGTCTGTTACCCAGTGTAGTTTACCATCCAGTCTATTATTTAAACAAAATCCCAAATGACCAGACCTTCTATATTCACAAAATTCTATTCTGCGAGTCTTTGTTGCATCGATCATTAAATTTATAAAAAACCTCTCGTGTTTTGCTCACATTTCAAACAAATTGCATGCACTTTTAGTCTTCAAGAGCAAGCAAGTGCCGCGTGCATATATATAATTTACATTTACATTAAAAAAGCGCGGGTGCACTTTTCTGTGTGTGCGCGTTGATGGTTAATGACTTTGCACAAAATAATAATTTATAAAAATATATATATTATCTTGTATATGCATGCGAAATATTTAAAATATAATCATTCTTAATAACTAGTTAAGTGGACGTGTTTGTGCATAATATTTCTATATATATAAATAAGTAGGTATATACATATAATTTGTATAGGTTTATTGTATATAATAAGAGTATGCCCTCGCACCTGTATTTAAGCCGAGAACCTGTGAATGCTCACGGTAGCTCGCACGTACACTCGTCAGGGCAATCATAAATTATTATAAAAAACGTGGTTTTCTGAAGTCAATTTACACTCGAATTCAATCTTTTTCTTTAGAAAATTGTATTAAGTTATATGTGTATGCAATATTTTAATAAAATGATGTGTTTGTACAGAGTTCCTAATGGATAAAAAAGTGTTTTTAAAAAAATGGTCGCAGGTGATCGTGCGCATCAGGAAATAATCTCAAGCAGTGAAATGCTTGACTAACTTTTCGGTGATGTGGTTCTTCGGTGTATATAATAGCAATTTAAATGTTTCGATTAAAATGCAAAAATAATTGTAAAGAAATAAAGGAAACCAAAAAAAAAACACGCATGCTGGCTGATGTACTGCTGACTTGAAAGAGTGCGCGCTGGCACGCAAAGAAGTGCATCGCAATGCACATTGCAGAGCCGTACTTCTTGCGTCAACCCTCCGCGTGTGCGCTTGCATTACATCACGCAAGAAATGTAAACACTATTTTATTGTTCTTAATTTATTACGTATAAGCAACAATTATCGTTTTCCGCGCCCGCACACACTCATACATCTTGAAAACGCGAACTTATCCAAAGGCTGTCCCAGTACACGCAGCGATGGCAGAAAAGAAGAAAAAACTCTACTTCGCACATCAACAAAATCCAAGAACTCATTGTTTTTTGCGTGTGCGTGCGTCTGTGCTTGTGTATAGTGAATGAGCTCGCGCTCTTTTAAATACCCGGATTATTTATCGTACGCGGATGTTTATCACAAATTAAACACATTACACTCGAGTATTGCGTGAGTCCATGTAAGTAAATAGTATATTATATACTTATTCTGTAATATATGCTGTTTATTTTATATACTATATGTATTTCTATTATTTAAATTGAATAAAAAACGCATTCGCTTTAATGCTGTGCCGACAAATATGCGATATAAAACACCGCGCTGCAATTAAATCTGGGTTGCGCGCATTATTGCTGGTACATGCGAATGTGTTTATATGTAAGTTTAATAATTTATGCACTCACTTAAATTTCTCAATAGATCCGATATGTATTGTGCACATAAGAAAGTGCAAGCAGGTGAACACGGGAGAAGCGCAGGCGCACGCGTGAAACTTGCAATTATACCGCCAGTGTTGATTATGCACGGATTTATTGCTTAGCACACGTACGAATGCTTAAGTGTAACATTGATGTGGCTGCATCACAAATAATCTAAACACAAATACGCTATAAAAACAAATTAATCGTTTAAACAATAATTTATTTAATTAATTATTTTGCGTTTCATATGCGGTGCACATATAGACACTGTTGCAACAATTGCACGACGAAGCATGACATTTAAAGTATAAACTATGCATATATATTATATTAAATTTGCTCTTCAATACAATACATGTATGTACTGATGCATTTTAGCTATACATTGAAAACGGCGCGTAAATATTCATCGCCTCGAGACTAATTAAGTTGTATGTGTGCGCGTGCGCCACGGCCGTGCCGCAGAACTCTAACACAAAACGCAGCGTGCATAATTTATTTGTAGTTTAATGCATATTTTAGTAGACAAATTGTTTTTAATCTGTGTAATTACATAGATTTGAATTCAAAATAATAATTGTTTTGTTTATGAATGCCCTACGGACTATATAGTATAAAATATATATATTTTACTATATGTTTATAGTTGTTATGTAGATGAAGACGTCTGCGTTAGGCGTGAAATTTTATATGTTTTATTTATATAGATATGTAATGTATTATTGAAGAATAAAAGCATATATGAAACTTTTGAATTAACTTTTGTTTTTTTTATTTGTGTTGTTGTTATTCAAGAAAATGCTCTTTTCATTGCATTTTCCATAAATGCTGAAATAATTTCCTGTGCAACTTGTGTAATTTCATACTGAATTTTGGCTTTGAGCTTTTTCTTTTTAAATCTCACAAAGAAAATAAACAGAGGATCTCGGCGGTCATCGCAAAATATCCATTGTGTTTCGTTCAGTGCCAAGTGGCACCACATGTTACAGGCACCACCTGACTTGCTCTAACTTCGGAAACATAATATTCTAAATCAATTCCCGATATCTTTTGCCATTAACGGTTTGGACAAGATCATTGCCATCTGAAGCTGAAGAGGCCTTTGCTGAACATGTTGGGGATCCTGATGTGTTGCCCAGAATTTGCAATATTGTTTGGTAACAAATCCTCTCAAATGGAAAGGAGCTCATCACTCTTCATCAAATTTCGCAAAAAAATATTATTACTGCAATTAATGCAAAATTAAATCAATCTTTAAATTCGGCAAAGTGTGCGATCAGAGAGTTGGAGTTGGGCAGAACGCTTTCTTCTTAATCTATTGGGGTTTAGAGCCACACTTTCACTGACGGCCGCGATATTTCTCACACAGCGCTGGTTTTCAATATGAGTATTAACAACTGAGCCATACTCCTCAAATCTCGCGATTAAACCATAGATATTTGGACTTGATCGAGCTGTTATAGGTATATGCTTACAATAAATTATGTTGAAAAACCCATAAGTCTTGAGATTTAACATGTAATTCTGAAAGTTCATAATAAATAAATTAGAAAAACTCCTCGGATCTTGTAATATATATAAATATAAAACTCACAAATCATAAAACCCATAATTCTTAATAAATATAGATAATACGCGTAACTCTTAAAACCCAAAATTTTGGTAAGGAAAACCCCACAGATATTGGGCAAAAATACATAATACTTGAAATTCAATACGTAACTCTTGAAACCCACAATTCAAATACTCAAAACAAAAAAATATGTATGCAATAATTACAGGTGTACAAATTTGAAAAAAATAAATATAATTCTTCATCTGAACGAATCTTGAGTGTTGAGGTTTTCGAGAGCTGTGGGTTTTGTTTGTTATTATATTTCACGGTGCGAGTTTGTGTTATATGAGTTTTGAGAGTGACAGCTCAAGATTAGTGGGTTTTAAGTGTCACTAAGCCTATCGACATCGAATCGATTAAAAGTATCCATAAATACAAAATTGACACTTAAATTGAATGAAATTAAATGTCTAATTCCCTTTTCAGAGAATATCAAGCGTTGCTGTTTGGTTCAAATCTCCTCTTTTTGAAGACGATCCTTGATTCGATCCACTTTGTTCTTTGGCTCAATATCAATCACTATTTCTTTCTCGTTAAAAATCTGTTGCGCTCACAATGTTCTTAATGCAGTGATTAACTTACCTTAACTTTGATTAACATTTTGCAGGTTCTTCCATATTCTGTACGAATTACAATAATGGATACTCAAAAAATTAAATGATTCTCATTAAATCCTGTAATCCCTTATATAATTAATAAGTTACAAACTCCACAAATAAATCGATATAATGTCGATACCCGAATCGAGTAATAGACGGACATCTTGCTCGACAATCGTCAATCGATTCGATGGTTTTGAGACATACAGACTTGCGCTACTGATTACAATAAGAAAAGGGCAATCATTCAAAACATTAAAAGTTGACATTTACCTCAGCAGCTTTAATATTATTATTAAATTTAATATCAACATAAGACGCCGAATAAGAGCCCTTGTTTATTTTTTTTATATATTATGTAGACTAAAATAATTATATAAAAGGCGAAAGGCTGATAAGCCAGGTCATAACCGACCAGAATATCCAAGTATGCTGATTACAGTCTAAAATAAAAATAAAGTTCCAGGTGTCGAAAAAATGAATAAGACCGGGAAAAACCGAGTAAAGTTTTACTAACAACCAACAGAACATAGAATTAAAAGGAACAGAACTGAGAATTCACCTGATATATACACTCGATAATAATGAAGAATATGAAGTTGAAATATTGAGGCTTCGATAGCATGGAACAAGATAATAAAAATGGAAGAATACTGACATAATATTTTTTAGGACATCCTATTTTTTATCAATAACACAATGCGAACTAACCATAGCCATAGCCGAGTGGGTTAACGCGTTGACCTGGCTTATAGGAGGTCGCCGGTTCAATCCCGACCGGCAGACCGAAGTGTTTTTCGAATGTAGCACTTTAAATTGGTAGGTTCCTCTTGCTATTAAAGCCTATTTCTGAAATAGGTTTTTGATTTGTAATAACGGAACATTAATGCCATCAATTAACATATACACACGCACCCTATATATATAAATAAGTGTATGATGGCGTTGATGATTCACGATTCCGAATATAAATAGCACGATACATCTCAGTACATAGAGATATCTCAAAAAATATGCGCCTTGCAAAGTTGTTAGTCGCGTCAGGGCAAATTAAGATGTGTTAGAGCACAGTAGCTTCAATAGAAGTAGCACAGCACAAAAAGCACATATGTTAAGCATGACCCAACCATTCGTGTGAACCCGCAATGGTCAATGAATCCGGTGTGCAACATCGCACACTGGCCCTATGTCCCACAGGTTCCAATGAGAGAACTAACTATAATGTATTATTAGTTTTAAATTAAGGTACATGAGCTACTTATTGAATGTAATATACAATGACTTTGGGTCACAAATGTTATACAATTATGACAACAATTTCTGATGAATCCTTAAAAAAAAACAATTACATTTATTCAAAAAAAAATTATGAAAACATAAAAAAAACGGAAAATTACATTAATAATGTAAACGTTTAGCAACTATAAATTAACTTATAACTTTTATTTTATAAATAACTCTTATCTACAAATCTAATCTAATACTGTGTTTTTTTAATTATATATATGTAAATAATAATAAAGAAAGGTTGAAAGTTTAAATATCGGACTGGGAGCATTCGATAATTAATACTCACCAAGTCATTGAAATTAAAATTACATTTATTACTTCTGTTGGTAGATTTAATAATAAAGTGCTAGCCAAAAACATTATAAAACTGATGTAATTTGACCGAGTATGTAAAAAGGATTAACATTATTCCAAATTATCACACAATCTCTGCAGAATCGCTTCCAAAAAAATAAAAAAATTGTTTCACTATATAATTTTCGAAAAGGCAGTAATAATGCATTCTATATAATTGCATATCATAATCCATACACAAACACACTTAAAGACAGACATGCGATAAAAATTATAAATGTGTACCGTGTAATTTATGTGCATTATATGCTACACTGTTTCACTTACATAATTGTGTATGCACTTCTTAACGATTGCATGTTTAACGCTAGATTAACATCTGACAGTCGATGCTCTTGCTTTTATGTATATTTAAAATATAAATACGTGGCCGTTGTCGAGTAGATACAACGTACAGGTATATAATGCAAATATATGTAATAATAAATAAGTCGTTTGTGTGTGTGTGTGTGTGCCCTGCAATTTTAAAACAAAGCTATATTTTTTTTGTGTTATAGAATAACAACTTTACTGCTGCGCTCATTCAAATCACTCTATTCACTATTCAGTACATCCGAAAGATTAGGAACTCGCGCAATAATTCATAAGTTCGGATTTCCGTGGTCTTTTCTAACATTGTACATTGTACCCATAAAATATTTACAATTTTAAACATTTATTTTATAGTTTTAAAAGTTTATATAGTACAAAATATAAATGTAGTATATATAATAAATATATCATGAATTAACGGACCGTGGCAATGTTTTGTGTTTTGTAATGAATAAATAATGCGGTTTACGAAGCTCTCGCGTTCGAATAAATAATAAATAAAATATAAATAAT
>JANSTU010033617.1:0-11749 GCA_027564075.1 Bolitophila hybrida
ATAATTCAATATGACATCCATGCATTCATGACATTTTCGCAGGATTCCTGCCTTCAAAGGAAAGGTTTTCAGCTAATTTAACTCCCCATGCATATCCAATGGAGATCTTTTAAGCCATTGAGTGGGGCCATTGCCCAATTGTCTTACACCAATTGCATAGTGTGCAGGAGCTCCATCTTGTCACTGTGACCAGAATTCACTAACGAGGACTGAATTCTTCTCAAGTGCATACTTCACACCAAATTATTTGGTCATGTTTATTATTATACTTATTGGTACTTTATCATTCAGTATAGTTTAAAAAATTCAAGGTAAGTTTCTCTGTTTAATGTTAGCAGTAACACTGTTGGCCCGATGAGACTTTGACCAATTATTCCTGCACATATTTAGGCTTAATCTGGTTTGATGGGACGATATTTTTTAAAAATTGAGATTTGCATGTGCCCAAATATGGTAATTGTATAGATTATGTTCATCATCTCGTGTAAATTGTGTTTCATCAGTCCATAAAAATGATGCAATCTCTCTTCTATTGTTGATAATGAAATTCTCACAAAATAAAACATGTAAGCAATAGACATGTGGAAGTAATTCTTGCACAGGATTGTAGTGGTACGCGTGTTTACAACCTTCACGCACTCCTAATATTGTTGATATGGGCAGCAGCTATACACGCTTAGTACTTATTGTTGGGTCTTGATTTACCAATTGCCGTTAGAATAACCATAAAGAAAAGTATTTCAGCAAATTCTTTCGTGGTATTTAATTAATATCTTAAATTAAAAATGTAAAAAAATGAATAACTTTATGAAGGCGTTCGTAAATAATGATTTTGTGCAGAAAAACTTGCAGATAGAAATACAGAAATCATCATTCATAACCTACTATAATTTCTATAATATAATTATATTTATATTTATTAGATTATACTACAGTATTTTTTTATATTTTTTTTCTCAGTAGTATATTAAATTGTAATATCTCGAAAACGGTAACAAGTCTTTTTGATTTCGTTAATTTTATTTTCAGAAAGTTCGCTAGATTGTAATAAAAGTTCAGCTCGAGGTCCAACATAAATAAGTTTTTAAAAAATAATTTCATTAGCAAAATCAATTGTATTCAAATTGGAATCGTTAATAAATTCTGGTTTGATAAAATTTAACAAAAATGTCTTCAAATATGTAACAATCGATGTATACAAGGCTGCTCAGTACAGCGATTCTGTCCGATTTATCAACATCGCTAATCCCTAAATCCAAAAGCAACAATAATTCTGTCATTTGTATTTTCATGAGTTGGTTTTGACGCATGGTTAACGCATGAAAAAAAACTTACCGATGCGTTGAAAGGATGTAACTTGCGTTGAAACGCGTTACCTTCAACAAGATTTACTTATCACAACCTATTGTGCAGTTGATAAGGATCGTTCATACATTTTTATTATTAATTTTAATATGAAATTCAAATTTTTTTTTGAATCAAACAAGACAAAGAATATACAAACAGCATATTTAATCTGCATAACTGTTTCTTAGCTTATTGGCTCTCAATCTCTTGCAGCTCAGCTACTACAATTAAAAATTGAATTCCATTAAAACAATTTATAAATTGTTTTTTTCTCCAATTGCCAATTAAAAAAGATGGAAAACATCCTTAAAAATAAAAAATAAAGATTTTTTAAAGGTATTTTTCTGTAATTATTATATTTTTTTTATTTATAGATTTTCTATGAATTGTGTTTTTATGTATGGTTTTTTCTACGAATTATTGGAACATCGATTGTTAAATAACCAAGTTTGTTATAGAAATTAAATTGATTATTAGATGTGGAATTTAACATGAATAGGACGATTGAGATTAACTCAATCAGGGAATATAGTTTTGCCACTAGTTGTACGAACTTAAACAAAGTTTCCTCAAAATGAGCGTACAAACCAGCCATCAGACAAATAGCTTAAAAATACTTTTTAATTAGCGGCGTTGCAGACTAACTAAGCATACTCAAAGCTACTAGCCACCGAAAAAAATCTTTAAATAATTATAATAAATTACAAAATTAAATTGTCAACAAAATTCCTCGATTGGTTGGTCTTGATTTTAATTAGACATTATTATTCTCCCAAAATTCCGTGGACTGCAGTTGTATATATATAGTATATGTATTTGGACAAGCATACTGAATACATTTATATACAATGCACTTAAAAATCAATCGTTATCGACCTCATCGATTGCGGCACAACAAATCCACCAACAACAAAAAACAAGTTCACTGTGCTTGCTGGCAGGCTCATTTTGTATATATATATTTATAAAGACACAGATCAGACACAGCATATCCCACCGCCAAACGCGATGATACTTGATTTTCAACAAATACCAGAACTAAAAACAAACATTATTACCCGTTTCTTATATTTATAGCTAATTAATTAAAAAAGAGAATTTTCCTCAGAATTGCTTGCACTGGATGTACAATGCGCGGTGACCGTGCAAACCGTGTGCGCGAGCTCGGACACATTAAGTCAGTCGCGATGCACAAACAATGAGTTAAAATCCCAGGCTCTGCGTGTGCGACTGTGCGCCTTGCTCTGCGCGCGCAATGTGACAGACTTACTGTCTCTGCGTCTGAGATCTGTGGTCTAAAGCCCGCATAGCACTCGCGTCAGTCGCTTGCGCTTCTCCGTGTTTGTCGAGTGTGCGCTTTAAGATGTGCGCGCACTGTGAAAAGAAAATAAAACAGATATATAAATTTATTTATTTTATAATATAGTATATGCGTCCGCGTGCGTGCTCTGCATTCGATATTTTATTATTTTATCTGCGTGCGCGTGCGCTCTCAGAAAAACCTCAATTTCATATAAAACGTACTTATACATATTTTATATAGCACTCATATTTATATGCGTTATTTCTTTGTGTTTTTCTTTGTGGCAATATAATAATAATAAGTGCACATACCGTGCGCGCATCTTCACACACATACACACACACACACACACACATTGGCACGCTTGGTCAGTGCGGTCAGTTCGGCAAGCTTCTCAGATTGCAAGCTCTTCCCGAGCCATGCACATCACAAGCTTATGGCCTCTGAGCTCGCGCGAGCGCAGACACTCGCTTAACTTGCTGAGTTTGCGTACATTTTCTCGGTGCTGCTTTATTATTCGCCTTTGCGATGATGCTCGATATTATGATGATAATATGTTGCACTGCCGCGCTGAACTGCGTACCGCGCGCAGCATAAATGCGATGAGAGATTACGCACGCATACATTATTTTGCGAGACAGCATATCGCAGCATATTTATGCGCTCGATGCATTTTATTGGTTTTTGTAGGTATAACATCATAAGTTTGCGGGAACTGGGAACGGCGCGTCGATTTCATATGTGCGAGCACGAAGAGAAACATTCCGCGATAACGGTACTTTTATATATTATATATATATATATAAGCTTGAGATTGGGCAGTATCACGTGAGTGCGTGTGATTTATCTGAATGTGGGATATGATCGTTATGTTTGATTTTGACCGGTGCGTGGGGAACAATAAATGGTATTGAAAAACCGCTGACACCAAATGTTTCGTATATATTTATTTAAAATTAAATTGGTTCATGTTTTATTTGTGGTGAAGAAATAGCAGGTCATACTGTTGTGTGATGAGCTTCTCATATATTGAAGCTTTTGTGCTCTTGTGTTTGTTAGAGCAGAAAAGGCAAGGAAGAGTTAAGGAACGTAGGTTTGAGCACATATGATAACCTCTACAGACTCCGCAAGTGAAAATTCGACACGTTTAGAGTGACACACAAAAGGAAAGTCCCATTGTTTGCAAACCAGCGAACGTTTGCAGGGTCACATAAGCGGCGGTGTATTTGCGGCTTCTTGCTCAACGAGTGGTACACCAACAAAAGCAGCAATAGTAAGACTGTTATGTTCAAAAAATTGATCAACTTTATCGAATTAGAATTATCGCCTGTGGTGCATTTGTAGACAGAGTCGAAGACGTGCGTAGTAGAAGTTAGGACAGTTCGACGCACGCTATACAATCTTGATCTGTCACCCACTGCCACCACCAATACAGCACTCACCCTTACAGCTCGGCGATTAAAACGAATTTACCGCGAAGAGGTCAGGATTGCACGTTTGATTGACGCAACGTGTGGTCGCCAGGTAGTTTGTGTAAATGGGAAGTTAGGTTAGTTTAAAATTTAATTTAGGGATGCTGATTTTCGTGTTTTTTTTTTGTCATAGAAGGAAGTAAATTAACAACTTGATTTTTTTGATTTATATATTGACTCTTAAATTGCGGAAACATATTTTTGTTGTTGCATAAAAGTGACATGGGAAGTGTTACGCCGTCGAACGTCACTTTTAATAAAAAAAAGGTACCCAAAAGGCCCCATCGCACAGCACGTTCAAGTCATTTGAAATGAAAAATATAAATTATATGATATTTATTGGAGCTTGGACCTATAATGTTAATAATAAGTCGAAAATTAAAAAAATGGCGGATATGTTTATTTTTAGTAACCATTTTTTCACATTTAACGATCTAAAAAATGCTTTAATGTGTTCTAAAAATAAATAGAATCGACAAATATCATCTGAATTTAGGTTTATGGTCACATAAAAATGGCTCTTATCCAAGAGCCGTGGCAGTGGAATATATTAATCAAAGGCCCTAAAATCCCCGGTTATTAATTTTTTTCCGTTTCCACTCAAAACAAGGTAAGAAAGTGCGTGCTTGGTTGCAAAAAACAATCTATACGCATTCTTTTTATCTAGTCTTAGTCGTTGTGACATTTCAGCAATAAAAATATGCAAATGGTTATAATATCTACCGCGATACGAACTTTACAGGTCAGGCATTTCTGGAATATTTATCAAGAACCAACTGAGTGGTTTTAAATGTAGTTAACGAATCCATTTTGGTAACAAAAGTAAGGAAAGAGGTCATTGACCGCTCCCTAGGTACAAGCCGCTGACTTGCCAATTCTATCATCATATCATCGATCATAGAAACCCGACGAAATGTGACGGGAAACAGTTAATAATTATAATCACTGTCGATGATCCTTCAATATAAGCTATCCAATCAGAGAAAGACGCTCTGAACATAAACCGCCATAGTGGAATAAAACGGCTAGAAAACAAAGTTAAATCACGCCCCGAGCGTTTCTATGGCGAAATGCTTAGGACAAAAAGAATTTATAAAAGAGAGCTAAGAACAGCTCAAAAAATCTCTTAGTAAACATTTTGTGGAGAAGTAGAGACGCTCTCAGCAACCTCTAGAATCACAAAGGTGTTCTCAATAGAGAAAGCTGCACAGTTGGGTACTGATTTAATTGCTCGACGATGGATCAAGCACAGAAAATCACACAGATACTCTGAAACATCTGATGAGTAAGCACTTCCCAAACTGCATATTTATTGATCAGACTCACACCAATACTTATGTTAAACCATGAGGTTGATCATTATCCAAACTGGAGTTTGGACTCCACCGTAATGGAATATTGATAGAATAAAGTGGGCCCTGTCCTCTTTTAAACCATACACGGCGCCAGGATTGGATGGTATCTATCCAATAATGCTTCAAAAACTCAGTGAAAATCATCTGGACTTAATCTCTAAGATCTTCAGATCTACCTTAGCACTGAGTGATATCCCTAAAATGAAGCAACTTGCGAGGGTAGTCTTTATTCCTAATTATCAAATGGATGATCAACATGCTGCAAAACCGTACTTTGATATGACTCTAAAGAAGTCAACCTACAATCAAAAGTCGTATAAGGATGCCCTCAAGGGGGTGTTCTATCATCTCTCATAATGGTGTCTAATAATAGATGGACTACTTAAAGTTCTAAATAGGGTACTATATGATTGACTTTGTCGATGATATAGCAATCCTCATATCCGGAAAGGATGAAAACACAATCATAAATGTTATGCAACAAGCATTAAGAATTGGCTCTAAATTCAGTGCATAAAAAAAATCCAAAGATTTATAAAAATAAAAAATGCGCGCTTTTTCTTTAATTATGAACACCAAAAAAATAAATATTGAGTTCTTAATTTTATTGTTATAGCATATATATCAAAATCAGCAAATACTTTTCAATGAAACACAAAAGCTCACATCTGAAGTGAAATATTTAAGAGTTATCCTGGACAGGAAACTTCTTTTCAACAAACATATTGAGACAAAGACAAACAAATCCATTAAAGTGTTCTGTCAGTGTCGCAGAACTTTTGACAAAACGTTGGGTCTGTCTCCTAAATGTTGACATTTGGTTCAACAGTGTGGTGTGTGCCTAGGGTAAAACAGAAGACAGTCACCGCACAATTTCAAAAATTCCAACGACTGTACATAAAAGGAGCATGCGCACAGCACCTAGAGCTGCGCTAGAGACTTTTCCCCTTCCTTTGCTTATAGAAGGGGAAGTTACTCTAACTGCATTATGCATGTTAGACAATAATGAATGGATCAGTACGGGCCATGCGCCTCATAGAAAGAAATCTCTTTCTAGGTTATCAAATAAAGTTACACAATGGGCCAAAATTACTTGTATTTTTCGACTTAAAAATAAAAATATACATATACCTATACCCATCGAAAAAACAAAACCTTCAAATATTTAAAAAGTTAATGGCGACTGTAGTACCATAGTAACAATACAATACTGGGAGCATTTATTTTCATTAAGTAAATGAGTTTAGCTAGTAAAGTAAGCTAGTAAGTTAGTTTTTTTACCCAAAATAAAAAAAAAAAAAAATTGCATTTTCGACAAAAAATTACATTACATTACTTAAATTTTTATTTAAAACCTCTTCATCAATTGTTAAAATCATGTGTACTTTACTATAATCAACTGAAAGCTACAGTAAAATTTTCAAGTCCGATTTCGAAAACATGTTTTCGAGAAAAAATAAATACAATAACGAATTGATTATAAAAAAATGTGAAAATAAATAAAACAGATGTATTATTCTTCCCTCATCAACATTTCTGAAAAATAATAACTGCTATTGATTACTTCAAAAGTAGATTCTCGTTTCCAAGCATAACTGGAGAATTTTTGGATTTGTTGGCAAGAAATTTCGACCTGTCTAAGGAAAATACACTTTGAAATAAAGTACAATTAAAAAACTTCAATAATTACCACCATGAAGGAGTAGCATAAAACAATTATATTCTAAGATCTAATAATAATAACAAGTGATATACTTAGCCATAATATCAATTGAACCCGGAAGTATTTGTCTATATGGCTTAAATGAACAACAAAACCTATGTACTACAAGTACACACTATTAAACGAAGAAATGATTCTGAATGCCTATGCCATTTATGTTAACTCCAATAATATGCTTTTCCTAGACAACGCTATTAATTCCAATCGTTTATTGGTATATACTGAGTACTGACACTGATGTACTGTCAGCGACAATATATAGAAGTCGCCATCGACCGGGAGTCCAAGAGTCCAACGTATAAGATGCATATATATTATTATATATATATACATCATGCAACCTTGAGCATTTTTTTCGGTAACTCTATAAGGTCTTCATTTTCTGTAAATCCTACTTTTTGTGCTGCGCCACAGGGTCAAAGATCTCATGCATTGTAGACGCATTACTCTGGCATGTCTTCGGTGTGTACGCAGCACGTCATGAATAATTCAATTTTCCAGGGATGCTTCGATATTGGATATATACTATATAATTTATAATATATAACACATACACACATACCAAACAAAACACATATATTCAGGTTTTACTATACAAAATACTATATCGCGTACAGTCGTACACGCATGCGCAAAATTAAAGCGCACGCATGCTGGCAAAATGCACTGGCGGATCGCAGACGACTGCAATGTTGTTTATATATATTATATGACGGACAATGGGACCATACGCGACCAGGAATACATTACGCCATCGGGATGCATTTATGCAATTGTTATAAACTATTGAGCGAGTTAGTTAAATACGCGAGCTTGCATTTATTGTGTGCATGCTTAGACATTCAGGAATAATTTCGGATCAAACCGCATGGCATGTGGAATTTAATTGAAGTGATATGTGCACGCGGTATATTATTCGGAGCCACGTCTTCATCGGAATAAGTATGAACTCGAACTGAATTTCAAAATATAAAAGCGCATTTTCGTTTGATAAACTGGAGACACAATGTACGATGATTGTATATAAGTATTGTAATTTAAAAAGCCGATCATGGAAAGTATGAAATGGTTTAAATATAATGAGATGCATAAAAAATCAGGAAGATTGCGGTATCCTCCAAGTTGGACAATATTTACAATCAATATATTTTTTCCAAAATTCCAGAGAGGTCAAAGCAAAATGAAATCAATAGTTGAGTTGGGAAGAAGCAAATGTTTTTTGTTCATTATGTAAATTGAAAAAAACCATTTTCACTATTTTATAAATTAGTAATGTCCTTATTTTTATAAATGTTTGAGAACCTGGAGAGCCTATAATTTTGTAATAAAAAACTGTAAGAATATATATTTAATTATTTTTTTTACAAAATCTAAAAATATATTTATCATTTTTATTTACTTTATTCAATATTTATATATAATATTATATTTATATAATAATATTTTTTTATTTTGCGTTAGTCGTAAATAAACAAATTGTATATATTAGGCAATAGGGTGTAAGCTATGAGTATACACAGAATTATGTAACCGAGGTTGTTTTGTACTAAGCATGCTTTTCGATTACTCACAGTCACTGCTCATCCTCCTTGGTAGTCCTTATTTGTAACTTTTCACCCCTAATGTATTATATTTATGTGCCGGGAATTGAATAATTCTGAATTAGGCAAATGAGAACGAAGAAGATTGTCAAATTTCTTTATAATGTGAAGACAGCTATGAAGTGTGACTCATATAAAGCTTTCTTCACATTAATTTACTTATTTTATTTTTTTTCTAAATACGATTTGTATTCAAATTTATATGTCGAAAAGAGCTGCAAAAACAAGGATCATATTCATGGTGATAGTAATTTGTGGTCTCAACGAAGACTTTGATGCTCTTGAGACTTGATTCTTTGATTACATCGATTGTAGTTACTGGTGTGCCAGTGTTTCGTTGTACATGTCACAACCTCTGCATAATGGCCACTCTATAGCTCGGATTTTGTGGAGGTGGTTTTAAAACAATGAACTATTAGTATATATATATATATATTTTATAGTTAAAGAAGTTTCGGACCCTTTGCGTGCCAGTTCATCGGCAATTTCGTTTCCCAAAAAAGCCAGAATGGCCGGGGATCCAGAAGAGCTCTACTGAATTTTGTAGGGCTAAAATATCAAGTGTGAACTAGCATTCTTTTACCAGACTCGATCTTGTGTGTTTGTGTTTGTCAATAGAAGGCTTTGTGCACCTAGAAGTATGGCATATGTATCTATGCTTGAAATACGGTTGCAATGTTTCCAAGTGGAGCTTTATATTTTCTCTACTTGAAAAGATTCCAGCCAGTGAAGTGGTTCTCATTCTGCCATTCTTCCCTTTTGGGTTTGATAACCTAGAAAGATATTTCAAAGGAGTATAGCGATTTTATGTTGTCAGTTTTCATAAAAAGATTTCTTTCTATGAATGACGACTTTGTAAGGATTACCGGTTATGGTACCAGTACTGATCCATTCATTATTGTCTAACATGCGTAATGCAATTAGAAGAGCTTCGCCTTCTATAAGCAAAGGAAGGAATAGTGGGCAAAGTCTCTAACGCAGCTGTAGGTGCTGTGCGCATGGCCCCTGTTATGCGCATGTACGCAAGACGTTGGAATTGTTGAAGTTTTGCGGTGACTGTCTTCAGTTTTACCCAAGGCCACCACACAACATTGGTCGAATCATTACTGTATAGATCCAGTAAATTACTTTTGGAGACAGACCCCTTGTTTTACCAAAGCCATTCGTATAGTACCCTAAGCTATTTAGAACTTAAAGTAGTCCATCTATTACTAGACACCACATGAGAGGTAATAGAACACCCCTTGTGGACATCCTCGATAAACTTCCATTTGACTGATTTCGACTGACTGATCGACTGATTTCCCAGTTATGCGTGTTGCATCTTATTTAAGGGTTTTTCGTGTAGCGGATTATCCCTGAGATATCTGGTACATATTCTTTCGATGTAAGACTAATTGGGCGGAAGGAGCTTACTGAGTTGTAATTGTCTTTTCCTGGCTTAGGAATAAAGACAACTCTAGCAAGTTGCCACATTTTTGGGATGTAACTCAAAGTTAAACTAGATCTGCAGATCTTTGAGATTAAGTCCTGATGATTTTCCCTGAGTTTTTGAAGCATTATTGGATAGAGACCATCTGGTCCTGGCGCCTCGTATGGTTTAAAAGAGGACAGGACCCACTTTATTCTATCAATAGTGATTATGGTGGAGGCCAAGCTCTAATTTGGATCATGGTCAACCTCATTAAATATGCAATTTAAAAAGAGGTTACTCATTAGATGTTTGGTATCGGTGTGATTTACCAATTGAGAACGCCTTTGTGATTGTAGAGGTCTTTTTCCTGAAGTCTAAGTGAGTGTAATCTATTACTCCACCAAGGCGGTTTATATTCAGATTGTGTTTCTCTGATTGGATAGCTTATATTAAGGATTCCGAAAGAACATTCGAAAACACACTGTCTAATCTCTCTAGATTATCAGCAGTGAGTGGCATGTTCCTAGGAAGATTATGATTATCAACTGTTTCCCGATGGAGACCCCAGTCACATTTCCTCGGGTTTCTCAGGATCAGGTATGTTGGTAATGATTTCCGAATTTAAATTGAATTCGATTCTGTGGTCTGATATCGAAATTTAAAAATTGGCAGATTTTGGCACCGACGATTTTGGCACTCAGCGAGAGCAGCCACCACCACTATCACCACACTGCTCTTGTCCCAACAAGACTCAAAAGGCCCAAATGTCGCTCGAGATGCAAGTTGATGTTAGAAACCTTACATATTTTCAACTTCAGTAACTCGGTCAATGTAGGATTTGGCTGAGATTGTACATAAACCTTGATGTCGCCAGTCGGATTATGGTCACTGCTATATGCAAACAAGCTCAGGCGAAACATGCGTCGAAAATTTTATTCTGGCAGACTAAACGGATTGATAGCATCCAGTAAATGCTTGTTTTATAAGCGATTTTGTGCTCTAAAAATACAAAGGCAGAATTAGTTTCAATGTTGTAAATAAATAATTTAAATACTCACTTTTCGTTGGCCTCCTCATTATCTAGGTTGAGGAGCTGGCTGAAACGTGTAGGTTTTGGAATTGGAATTGTCCTCATAGAATAACTCAACTGGTTAGGTAGTACTTCGGTACTGTCAAGTTTATCGAGCATTTAAATGCTAATTACAAGGATTGGATCAGCTCGATTTCACGGGTATTTTTACATTGTAACGATCAATATTCCCAAAGAATAAAGGATTGTTAAACGTATTTTTTTCCCTTTGGAATATATGTCACTCTTGTGTAATTTTGATGGGCTGATTAGTATTGAAATTCATGAGATGTTTATAGTTGTAATATTTTGTTTGTACTAATTTTCTATAATTATTTTATTTATAATTACAGCTCGGTTTGATATTTTTGATATAATATAAAATAATTACTATGATAACATTGCATTTCCAACAAAAATAACCAACAAAATAGTAATATTTTGATTGTTCAATCAAGTTGTTCG
>JANSTU010033628.1:0-25749 GCA_027564075.1 Bolitophila hybrida
ATCTCCTGGGCGATGTCACGAGATGTCACATGCCGGTCTAACTCGATGTTTTCCATGATTTGATCGGTATTCGTCGTTTCACCGGCTCTGAATCGTCGAAACCATTCCTCCGCTGTTTGAAGTGATAGAGTACCATCCTCTAAAACACCATTAATCTCACGGAACGTTTCTCTAGCGGATTTGCCTTTTGAACGCATAGCATCGTTTGTAGGTGATGTCAAGACCTTTCAAATGATGTATAGTATTGCCTGATACGAGCTCTGTAGCGCTTTGTACATAGCCGCGAAATTCAAAAGACAAAAAGAAGGGAGATATTTGACAACCTTATATTTAATCTCACGAAAGTCGTTTTTCTTATTATTTTCTTATTCGTTTGTTAATCGAAGGACTAAGTAAAAATACCAATCTCTCAGTTGCTCTAATCTAAGACTTTATATTATCTTTTATACAAAAGATTTCGAAAACAATAAATTACGATTCTATTTTAAGCAGCACATATTGCCGCAACTCGTGCGTAATCGAATTAGAAAAGCACTCAATTTCGGTAAATATAATAACGCAATGGTTCGACGTACAATGCTTCTTTATTTATAATACTGATCGCACTTAACTTGGGGCCTTCGATAAATGCGGAGTTCTAAAAATAGACTAAATAAAATTGCTCTTGCTGGCGGGCGTCGCGCCATAGAGAGTATATAGTGCCTCTGCGCCACCGTTTCCAAATGGATACCATTCTCGAAACTGAATTAAACCTCGGGTGACATCAGAGCAGAACGATTACCACAAACCAGCTTCTATTTTCTATATTTATATATACATATAAACGTATACACTCATACACTTGTGCAAAAACCGCGTCGATTTTATATGTATGTATGGTCGAACTAGATGCTGAAGCTGAAGCGCGTACACAACAATTCCGTTCATTCATAAAATTGTAATTTAATCAACGAAGTGCGTCGCCGCGTCTTAAAGAAACGGCATAAATAAAAATTATGCGAAATTCCGCATAGCTCTATAAAAATACATGCATACAAATACATACGTAAACAATTTTTGTGTAAATGTGTGAGTGTGTGTTGTATCAAGTCTGTTTTGCTTTATCGCACCGTCGCTCATTTGTGAATGAAATAATTTTTCCGAGGAGCTTATCCAACTCACCGCATCGTCAGCCGGTATTTCAGTACACGGTCACACACACACACATATATATATACACATAATAATCAACCGCGCATTGTCATAACTAAACACACACACACATTCTCTTACATATCCGCGATTTAAATACTATGTGAAATTACTATGCGACCATTATATTTCATTATTACATTACAATGGTTGAAATAATAATTCAAGACAAAATATTTATGAATGGGTTCCCTGGCCCCGTAAAGTCGTAAGACACACATATATAAGTGCGCCGCGTGAGTGAATACGACTCTAGCGAAGACAGACGACAAACACACACAAACTCATACACATAAAACAATTTATATAATGTGCGATAATAAGATGTTGCGTGCTTGCGAGCTGGTTTTGTCATGGTATTGTTGGCTGATCGAAATTCACATGCCCGTGCGCGCGACTGATGCGCTATAAAACTGTGTCGGTGTCGGAAAGGAAACGAAGGGTGAATATATGCGTGCGATATTCTATAAAGTATAAACATGATGATATGGTATAAGCGTACTCAACGATGATGACGGTGGGAACAACATTTCAGCACCCGCCTTAAAAAAGTTTCGGAACAGTTACTTCAATAAGGCATTTGTTTTAAATAGCATAAAAGTGCGATTAGGTAGTTGGAGCCAACCAAAAACTATACATGAAATGCACTCAAGCGATCAGATCTATAAATTGCTCAATTATATATTATCATACATTGTATACAGGTTTTTCTTTAATTATATGTATCATTTATAAGGCTTTTGTATTTTTTTTAAGCAAAGCCTGAATGCCATCTTTTTTTAAAAATGAGAAATTTAGAACTGGAAATTGATGTATTATTAGTGTACTGTAGCTGCAAAAAAGGCTAGAATAGGTAGTATCGAATTTCGATAAAGCGAAGCTACGAATGACCTGCGACAAATTGTGCTATTTCCGATTAGTTGGTAGAACAAAAAAATATTTAGATCAAAACTTCAGAGGTCTTTCCGCAGATGAAGTGGACACTTAACTTAACCTTCTTCATCATTCAGATGGGATTACTATACCACACTATTGCACCATACATCATACACGGGATAAATAGTCTCCTGAATATCGTTCTCCCCGCCGCCCCATTCAGTTCCCACTCCTTCCGCGACACACACGCCTCAAAGTCCCTACGACATTTAGAATGTTCCCCCTTAGCATTGCTAGATGTGGCTTGAAGCACATTCTTTCTCCTACCGAAATGCCTAAATATTTGATTTTTTCTAACATAGAGGTGATACTACCATGCGCAGCACGCACGGTGGATGATCCACCCAACCTAAGTCTACCTTTTAACAACATACAAACAGTTTTCCAATCTGAAACACTCACACCAACTGTCCCACCCCAGCCTGGTAGAGGTCAGTGCCTCGAAGCCTTACCAAGGTTAAATGGTACCACGGGAGGCAGGGAGCTTCAGAGACTTGTATCTGCCCTGTCGACGAGGTAGGCCCCATAGCGGGAATATCGTGGTGGCTATGGTTTAAAGTCAAATTCGCGACTAGAGTGGAGCAGTATTAGCAGCACCACCGGGCGGTGAGTTACGTCACAAAATAACTCGGGCGCCAGCCTGCATAGCTGGTAAGAGAGCAGATAGATCCCGCTTTATATATATATATACCTTATGGTAGGAACTCACGTACAAACCGGACAATTCCGTCCTTAAACGCTCTAATGATACCCTATTGTCCCACTCGACAATAATAAGTAGGTCATCTGACTAAGTTACGAATTTACATCCGCGCCGTTCTAAGTTGCCTAGTAGATCGTCCATAAGCATGTTCCACACAGTAGGACCACATATTGACCCCTGGGGACAGCCTCTCTGAACTACTTTCCATACAGTGACATTCTCATACCTCACTCACGTGTTTTTTGATCCCTAAAATAGCTTTGCCACAGTTACTCCTCCTCACACCCTACATTTGAAATTTTCGAAAGAGTACTACCCCACAACAGGTTGTCCTTTAAAGTTGGCTTTCTTTATCTTTTCATCTACGCTCCACAGACGAAAGTGGTGAAGGCATTCAGCCCTCTCACTTAAGTCTGCCACGTATTCCTCCCAGTGGACATTACCGGTTTACTACCTATTAGTGGGATCAGGCCTATCCCTATCTACAACAGACTTAACTTATGCAGTATGCATATTTGCATTTTCTGTCATAATTTTTTGCTTTTTGGTAGGACATTTTTTTTTTTGGTGTTCGTAATTTTTTTACGTCGCCGTCGAAATGATTCTTTAGTCCGACAAAACAAAGATCAATCAAACAGGTATCATGGAACTCGTGTCGTCTCGTCTTGACTGAGGCGGATCTAGAGACAGGCGAACTATCTGGATTTTCAGCCATATTTCGCCTTCGTGTGACTGATAAAACCACATTCATCAGATTTCTAGTGGACATTCAGTCAGATTGTTATCAACATCAATCCATCTTTTTGCTGTCAATGTATCCGAAATTAATTAAATTATAGTCAAGTAAGAATGATGTTTGATCTTGGTCTAAGACCTGAGTATTTTTGGTCTTTCGTAATCGCTGACGTTTCAACATCAATAATATTATTTTTAACGGTGTCTACATCTATATATCTATCTAAATATCCATCTGTCCCTCTCTATTTCTCTTTGTTTCTTAATTTTCATCTCTCTCCCCTTGCTTCCTTTATATTTAAACCCGCTGCAGATGGCCGTTTTCCATGCGTCAACTATTCCATTGTCGAGACAATAATTATTACATACATCGCACGCACATCAATATTTATTACAAATATACTAAACGAAATAAAACATATGCAAAAAGTATATTGTTTGTAAAACGCTAGCAACGGAATGTCTTCATTACAGACTTTGACTCTAATATGCCAAGCACAAGTTCTAATAAAGCTAAAAACACACACAAACTACATGTCACATACATCAACTTTAACTGTATTGTCTATGTTTTTAATAGACTCTTGCTATTTGTATGAGTGTGTTTTTGAGTGATATTGCGAAAAGCGAGACAACGCGCACACATGAATGAAATGCCAAGGAAAATCGATATTTATATGTATGTATATAAATATATTTATATATATGTATATATTGTTGTTCGCTAATAGTAAAAGCGCACAACACTCACAAAATGTAAAACTTGTTGATGTGTATTCATTCATAAAAATAAAATGTCTGTGAAACGAAGGCTATAGGTTAATTGTATGTATGTGTTTCGTATATATATAGCGTTTTATATGAATAGGTATTTTATATACTAAATACTCTTTACTCTTTACAAACGATGTAGCTAGTACATATATAATTTATTTTGATAAATGTGCACAAAACGTGTATTATCGCCTTTGCAAAGTGCTTTGAATGTGTGCGTGTGTGTGTGTGCTGTGTTTTAAGTAGGTATTTCCAAACCTAATTTATCATTGACAATATATGTATTTGTTCATTCATGAAACCGCTGATATATACGATGAAATAAAATTATTCAATATCGAGTTTGGCCGACGTGTAATTAATGTACTTTCGAACTGATTTTTATATAAAATGGAATATTTTCTTTTCCGATTGACTGCCAACAACTTATATTAATTCTAGGTTAAAGTTGGGGTTGGGGTTGAGGTCAATTTAAACTTTTGTGACCACGGAGGGTTAAGAGTCATTTAAAAATGCTAGTTTGAGCTTGTTGTTATTATATCGTCAGTCTGAAGATGGCACTAAATATAAGCTTTAATACTAAATAGCAAAAACTACGACTTGGAATTACCGTACAATTTAATTACTACTAGTTGTTTTCCGCATATTGTCCGTTACTGTATATACAATGTATGCATAAACATGTGTTTGCTGTGGAATAGCATGTCTCGATGCGATCTTCACTGCTGACTTAAATAAAATAATTCTGTGCCATTTATATATAATATATAATATTTATATATATATATTGTGTGTGTGTGTGTAAGTGTATAGCAAACGCGCTCACACAATCTTTATAATTTACACTCGAAAACAGGATATGACGGTCGAGCTTCTAGTTAGCTCGCGATAAGTAGTATCACCTGGTCATCGCTCCACCGGATGCTACAAATTATATGTGAATATAACATAATGTACAATATATATATATAAACATATGTGTTTTGATTATACACATCGAAACAATACAGAAAAGCACTCATTTCGAGCACGTTTACATAAATATTCCGTCTGGCCAGCAACAACCGACCGATGGAGACTGCCACGACCATTCACTATACGCTCAAATATATACACACATGTTTATATATTCGTGTGTATTTTTACTCTTGAATGGAAAAATAAGTGTGCTATAGAGAGACAAAAAATATTTTTTGAAATGTATGTGTATGCAGAGGCTAATAAATCGATTAGAATTTTGAGAATGCGATAAACTCGCCTTTTTCGGTATCAAATCTTACAAGGACGATTATTATTTATAGATATATATCAGTTAATACAATCGTGCATGTAGATATATGTTATTCTATAGCCTTCAGCTTTTCCGGATTGAGCGAGATTGGTGACGTCAATGTCGGTACCGCACCCATATTCGAGTATATATATTATAATATATTTTGCTATTGATACCTATATATTTATCAACCGAATTGATTTTATTGTCTAATAGTCCACCAAAAAAGATTTTCCTGTAGGAAACCAATTTAAATTCATAGGTTGGTTTTTGTTTTCATTTTGTGCTATTTTCAAACATCAAACTTTAACGATTTAAACTTCCGTGATCAGCAATTGGATAACTTAAAAACGTCCAATTCAATGCTTACATAATACAATTGAATTATTTAAAATTAACAAAGCGCAATACGGCAGAAATGAGTAGTTGATGCCAAATTTTATTTACTCTATTATAAAGGTTTAACTATGTTAGTTAGTTAGCTGAAATTCACGCAAAAGATTGCCGAAAAACCAATTAATTCACATTAAAAAAATAGCTAAAATGCAAATATTTGTTTTTTTTTTAAATTGGGAACTTATTATTTTACGACTCCCTCCCAAACAGGAAATGGGTCCGTAATCTTTTTATGAGGAAATCCTCTATTTCGATAAAAAAAACTGCAGCATTATTTTAAATAACTAGTCTTTTTTCTATTACGTATATTTCTATTGACAGAATGTTATGGACTGTAATATTTCACCCTTCATTCTCAAAAGAATAAAGAGAAGCTAAATTGCGCCAAAATTATGAATTTTTCTGTTGAAATATTGATTCAAGTTTCATTTAAATTGTTTTTTAAGGATCTAATTATTTTTAATAATATAATAATTACATTTAATAGCTTTATTTCAATACGGTAAGGATAAGATACATTTGTTTATGAGGTAAACCCCTATTTTGTTAAAATTAAAACTTGGACGTTATGTTTGGGTTAAACTGTTTTTTTTTTTTTAAAGGATCGAATTGTGATTTTTTTTATTAATTCATTAATTATACATTTCTTTCCTCCATGCCGAAAGGGAAGTTAAATTGTTTTTTTTTGCGGAAAACCCTATTTCGCCAAAAAGTTGGATTTTTCTGTTAAAATATTGATTTCTTTTTATTTTTTTTTAATGTTAATAAAAAATGCTCATCAAGTGAGGATGGAATCGTACTATACTAACTATGCTACAAGATACAAGAGGGCTGCATATTGAGTCCGACCAGGGACGACTATCCAAACATCTAATTATGAGTTATTACACTTCAGGACACACGTGACTCCAATTCGTGTCTACACAGGACCATTCGTAGGACATTAACAAAAACTCAAGATATAAATGGATGGATCGTACGATCGCCGGAACGCGTATCGCGATGTTGTAAAATCAATAAAGTCAGAAAAGCGGTTAAAAGTTTTGGCCATACTATTCATAGGCTCTGTTTGCCCATAAGATGTTCTGTGCCTTTTAACTCTAAGAAAGTCATGCTCACGCAAAACTCGAGCTGGTACGTTTATGTGAACAAGTAACAGCAAATTAGGGGCGTCTATGCGGCACGACAGCCAGTCGAAAATGAAGAACACTCCAGAATTGTTTCGTCGTTCTGAATGGGGCTCCAACGACAAGATCCTACAGTGGTCAGCAGATTCTCTTTATGAAACCGATCATGGAATATACCAAATTTGTCGAAGTAGATCGACCGGCCATCGCAGACTAAAGACTCAAAGAGTTTATCGTAGGCAATATAGCTACCCTCTGTAGTTAGAATTTTTTGAAATATCACATCTGCATCCACTCTTTTAAATACGTCTTCCAACGATCTGGAAAGATGTCGGATGAAAGGGACAGATTGAAGATTATCTGAAGAGGCTCAGCAAGAGTCTCAGCACATTTCCTCAACAATGGTTGAATATCGTCAGGTCCTTTGCCCTTATTCACATTAATGCTCAAAAAGGATTTTAAGACATCAATGCGAGTAATAATAATCACTTTTCAGGTCGTTTTGAGTTTTCCTGAGGTACTCTTTGTAAAGCCTATTTTGTGACGATGCGAATCTAGATCTCAGACTTACTTTCTCTGATAAAATAAATAATGTAATGTTAACTTTTTCCACAAATCTCTGGTAAAAATTTAAAAAAAAGTTGTTGAAAAAATATGGTTCAACATGCCACCACATTAACTCAACTGTTAGATGGATCAATGCTCCGTAAGAACCAATGATATCGTATGAGTTGACACTTTAAAATATCTTTCTTTGTAGCTAAAAAGGCAAAATACGCGTTACTAGCGAGATAGATCTTAAAATTATGCCAATATTTTATTTTATAACCTTTTATAACATCTTCAATTTTTAATCTCTTAACCGGAACTATGGCACCATATCCGACTATAGATTTATTTCCTTTTTTTATTTAGGCGATTTTTGATAATTATTATGGACAAATTTATAATTATATATTACAAATCAAATTCAACATACATAAAACATTTCTTCACAATAAAATGTATTTCTCATTTTCACGGACACGGAAACCACTACTTAAGTGGATATAAAGGTATAGTCCCCAAAGGAAATGAAACATTCGTCAAATTTCTTCTTCCTTCCCAGACATAAATTATTGTCATTTTTTTAATAAGCATACATTGTCATGTCATTGCGATAAATTTCAATAAAAATATAAGGTTGTCAAATATGTCCCTTCCGCCTTTTTGTCTTTTGAATTTCGCGGTTATGTACAAAGCTCGTATCAGGCAATACTATACATCATTTGAAATGTCTTGACATAACCTACAAAACGCTCTATGCATGATTAGTTTGGATACTGCGTTCAAAAGTTAAAGACGTCTAAACATGGAGTTTTCCTTCGTTAAAGGCAAATCCGCTGGAGAAACGTTCTGTGAGATTATTGGTGTTTTGGGGGATGGTACTCTATCTCTTCGAACCACGGAGGAATGGTTTCGACGATTCAGAGCCGGTGAAAACGACACCATGTATAATCCAGCCGGCGGAAGACCTGTGACGACGAATACCGATCAAATCATGGAAAACATCGAGTTAGACCGGCATGTGACATCTCGTGACATTGCCCAGGAGACGGGAGTTAGTCACCAAACCATTTTAAACCATCTGCAAAAGCTGGATACAAAAATAAGCTTGATTTTTGGGTGCCGCATGATTTGACGCAAAAAAACCTTCTGGACCGAATCAACGCCTTCGATATGCTCCTGAAACGGAACGAAATCGGCCCATTTTTGAAGCGTATGGTGAATCGTCCCAAACAGCCTAGCCGGGATTGACGGTCTGGAAGGTTTTGCTGTGTGTTTGGTGGGATTGGTTTAATTGGCCTAATTCTACCATTTACTACGAACAACTGGACCGCTTGAAGCAGGTGATCGACCAGAAGCGTCCAGAATTGCCCAATAGGAAGGGTGTAGTGTTCCACAAGGACAACGCCATATAGCCCGGGCATAGCGCCAAGTGATTACCACCTCTTCCTGTCCATGACGAACGCCTCAAAGTTGGCCTCAAAAGAGGCTTGTGAAAAGTGGCTGTCCGAGTTCTTCGCAAATAAGGAGGGGTGTTCTACAAGGGGGGTATTATGAAGTTGAAACAGATTATCGAACAAAACGGCGCATATTTAAACTAAATCCGATAAATGTAACTCTTTTTATAAAGCATTGAATAAAGAGCAAACAAGTGGAAGGGAGATATTTGACAACCTTAAATTTGAGCAAACTGTATTTAGTTTAGGATTATTCCAATAATTTAATCTTTCATACAAATCCACACAAAAGATTGGCATCTGCATGTTTACAATTACCAATTAACCGGCCGTCCGTCTGTAGTTTTGGAGACCAATATTGGTCATTTTTTACCAATACCGATGGACATCTTCGTATAGGATTGTATTAAGCAAAACGTATAAGTCAACTTAACCACAAAATAAATTAAAACAAAATATTACGTATCAGTATTTATTTCTGGCAGAAAATAAAACCAATTAAAAAAGAGTATACATTTAAATAATTTTTTTTTTTACATTTGGGAATAATACAAAAAACCCAAATATTAAATGAAATATGTTTTTTGGCTACATAATAATCATGGCTTTTTATCTTAATGCGAACAAAAAGAGATGACCACATAAAAAAAAACAGAAAAAAGAAACTCTTCTTATGAATTAGAATTGGCGAATCATAGTAAATATTCCACATTATTGCAGGTACACAAATGTACCTTATAATTTTTAAAAACAACATTGTCTTTTATTAGCCTGACTGTACGTCTTATACAATTAAAATATTTCCATCACGAGTAAAATACGATTTTATGTGTGTCATTCATGCATTTAAAATGTTTAACATATACTATTTATTGTATCAGTATATATTAATATACGCAAAACTATTTAAATTCTTAAAATGACATCATTTTTAGCAATATCATTTAAGTGTTTATTTATTTGTGTGTGTTTCTGCTTGTTTTTCTGTGTATATTAACTTGAAAAAACTGAGACAGTATAAGCTATTCGTAAATAAAGTTTCATTCATAATAATTTTGCGATGCGGAAACCTTGAGCGAGGTCGTCAGACACTCACATTCTCAACAATTTGTCATGCTTATACACACATCTATATATATATAATATACAATAATTATTCTGTATGTGAATATTTACATTTTACACATATGCACACATTAAAATAAATGGATTGCTAAAGAAAATATGTCATTTTGCACGAACAAAACCGCATTCAAGATTTTTTTTTCTGTTGTTTGAAATTGTGTATGTTATTTATATACATTTACATGCAAAGAAATAATAATATATAAATATACTCTTGTATTTGTATCCTGGTTCAATTATATGAACATATACATTTTCTTCTATTTCTGGGATTCATTTTGGTGGTATGCAATTTCATACAAACGAGGTTTTCATTCTTACAAATTAAAACTGCAGGAACTTTATATATTATATTTAAGCTTATTAAGCTTATTTTTTTTTTTTTATTTACATCAATGGAGCTAACATCCCGCGGACATTTATTTAATATTTTTGAAATTTATACAACATACGGTTTAAAAAAAGCTTGTTTGTGTTGATTAAAGATTAAAGTTCGTTGTTCGAAAGTACAAACGACTGTGGCCTTTGCGATACCCACAATATCCGGCTCACCGTATAGCTCACGAAACTCGCAGTTATAACGGATACGTCAGGTATTATAAGTATCCCTAATTCGAAACTGTCTACCACATCTCCATAATCTGACGCACATATAATATCTGTATTGGGATTCAGTTTGGATAAACAACAAAAAATCTCGCCCAACGCAATGCGTTAACAAAATATTGATAAATTACAGATTAGAGAAATAAGTCCATATTGCAGAGCAAATTTCTATTTAGTGCAATACATTAGACGAACTCTTTTTGATTTTTGACGTTTGCAGATAAATAATAAAAAAATAGATATGATTGAATAATCTTATAATACCTTTTTGATTATCAATGATTTCTCTTTGCATAGCAAGAGATTCTTCCGCAATTTTAGAAATAGGCACAGTCATAGACCTTCGTGGAATTCGGGATGCGACTAGCTGAGGTTGGTGATATCGGCGCCTGCGTTTGCTGAATAGATATTTCTGTGACATTTCTACTGGTGCAGTTATTGTCTCGGTGAGGACAACGAAACTCGGGTGACTTTGCCTTTCAGTGGTATTGTTAGATGACGAAGGACTTGAAGATCGTTGGTCATTTGTTCGTTCGAATCACGGATTTTTTTGAGTAATGGCAGCTGGACAGGGAGATTATTGGTGTGCAGTCGATGGTCCGGTTATTTGCTCCAACATCTGACTTAGAGACTTTGTACGCCAATGTCAATAAGAGTGTTTTGAGCTCCATCGACATTTGAAACGGACTACTCTCCTCCACTAGTTCGCATGTCTCCGATGTTGCTTTCTAAATAAAAATCAAATATAAACACATTATAATGGGTGCGCAATCTGTTGCGATAGCATTTGAAACTTGAATAACTTTTGTACCTTTTATTTTATGTTACAACACTCTGTGGTGCTTTTAACTGGTCCCACAGCTGGTTGAGCTCCACGGCCACTTCTTCCCAAATTCTATTTTTTGATTCGTTTCCTAGAATGGAGGCATGTTTACGTAATGCAAACATAAAGTTTCCCTCCATTAATTTTTATGGCATTCTTCAATATAACTTACCATCTTAATCAACTGCTCGGAAGGTGTTGATTGAAATCTCGCTAAATGACAGTTGTTTTGCTGCATATGCGTAACCACTTATGAGAAATGTTGATGAAATCGCTTATCCAGACTGAAACCCAAAACTGGTCTTTCGTCGATTTGTTGCTTCTAAAACCGCATTTCTAATACTAATCTCATCTCATCAGCATAGAGTAAGAGGATGTTGGAAAAGATTTTATATACAATGGATAGGAGTGTGATTACACGGTAATGGGCGCAATTGGTTCTGTCACCCTTTTTGAAAAGGAGACAAATTATGCAAATATTCCAGTCGTCAGAAAGTCATTCCTGATCCAACAAAGCCAGGACAAGGGTATAAATCTTTTCCCAAAGTACATCTCCTAGTCTCCTCATAAGTATGACGCTAAATCGCTTATTTCTTGCGGTGAAGAGTTTAAAAGGTGCTCGAAGAATTGGGCCAACCGGTTTATAATAGCAACTTTGGTGCAAAATACGGGTGTCTTTTCTATGTCCCATTTTTCGGTTGTTAGCAACTTTCCTACTATACGAGAAAGTGATTGGAATCACAATCGGTGCCTCCCAATCTGATTGGTCGTTCGGACGTCTCGGGCTTTCACGCACCCTTGTGTATATGTTCTTGTGCTCAAAGTAGGTACTGCTCACCACAAGTTTGTTGGCAGATGCAAAATATATTGACCTGGTACCGTTGTTATTGCTGCATTCATGCAAGCTGTACTGGCCAATAGTTGGGTAGAAGGTTGACTCCCTGCCAATGTTGGCATCACAATCTTTACATAAAACTCATCCTTGACACCATCTTCCTTTTCCTCGGTGGGAGCATGAGCACAGATCAGGGAACAGTTAAAAAAACACCTGTAATCCGGAGCACGCACATACGATCATAAACTGCCTTCCATCCGATGACATGCGGTCTGAACTTCACCATAATCCAGTACCAAACACGTGTTTATCGGCGTTTCCACTGTAAAACAATGTCTAGTTTCTTGAATCTATACCGTCCCACTTTTCAGTTGTCGAACTTTTCACAGAAACCACAATATCCACTCTATATTTCTTAACCTGTTCATCACTCGTTAAGAGAACACCTGGAGCGTTACGAGTTCTCACATTCCAGGTAGCAAACGTTATATCGTTGTCCATTTCCGTTTGCCGTAAATCCGTCCAATCTGAGGCTGTTTTTGTAGTCGACTCGTAATAAATTCACACAAACGTCACCCTTGACCTCCTTAAGATACTCATTCGCATTCGCATTTTGAAAAACAACAAATATTTGGGGAAATAAACCCTTTAAGAGTGTGTGGGCGTCAAATCTTTAACAAAAAATAGTAAAAGTCAATTTTAAGGTTAAAAGATTGAATGGTATTAAATGAAAGGTATTTTAAATATGTATGATTTAAAAAAAATAATCTACACTTGAGAGAGATAGGGGAAAAATGGTATTTTTGTATTTATGTGTTCAGATCAGATCATCAAAATAATTTATATCTTATTTGATATATAGACAAGAAAACCGATTATTTTCATAAAAAAAAATGTTCTATGCCGCCAATCATCAGAGATGATATAGAGAAGGATCAAAAATATACAAATCCAGGCGGTGTCGCCATCTCTGATTTAGAGCTATGGTTTGTTTATAGCTATTATTTTCATTGTTTTCACGTTTTGATCCAAAACTTATATCCATTTTTTTAATTTATCGGCCGGCTGGCTATTTAGTAGAAGCGACTGGCGGTCGCCGAATTGGCTAACTTTTTCGGCGACTGGCTAGCAGCTGCTGTAAAACGCAAGGCGTATCGAAAATCAATCGTCAAATGTTAAATGTTACGCATACACAAAAAAAAACTGTAGCTAAGACAAATAATTAAATTAATTGAGTTAATTAGCTACTGTAAGTTAAACAATTAGTAATTATCAATCAGGATGACACTGATCCGGGAATCGTGATATAAGATCATTCACATGTCATCGATGATCCATCCGATAAATAAACATTTTTGAATTAACATTTAAAATGTCATGTGATTTACAGTCGTATTTACTAGACATTTTACAAATAACACTAGCTCACGGAAATTCCATCAATACCGCGTGATATCTATACTATTTACGATTTAATTGCTATATCTCAATACGGAAGTATTTATATTAAATATTTTATGAATTATACATTTAAATGGAACACGCGCGCTCGATTGTTGAGTGTTTATCTATAATTCAATATAATAATATATTTACAATCATATTGATATAGTCATGTGAAATCGCATTGTTCAATCAATTCACACCCAAACAAACACATACACACACATTGTTCGTGGAATTATTTATGAATGAATTGAAAAGGCAGTCCATACACAAGACGCGCACCACACGAAGAAAACCAAAGCACGACGTTTTTTATATGTGTGTGTGCGTTCGTACATTGATTGTGAATTAATTGTGTTGATTTTCAATTAGCCCGCGATACGCACTTATTAAAACACCCAAGTATTTTATTGAATTTGAATATATATTTATAATTTACAATTGGCGTTGAATTTGAATACAAATGTGCGAATGAATGTCGATTGCGAATGACGCCGCGTCTTCAATTCCATTCAATCAAATGCTAATTGCGGAAATGGATGTAAAATATATGTACATATAATTGAGTTTCGTTGTAGAATTCATTCACTATATACTTTAGTGGCTAGTCTCTAGTATATATTGTTTACTAGTATATATTGAACATCTCGTCAATTGAATTTATTCCATCGAATCATTTTTAATTGACTCTTGGACTTTTAGACCTGAGACCTGCTTGTTTGCTTATTTTTATTGGATTTTAGAACATTATTTTTTCGTTTAAATCATGCATAATGAATTTGGCACACAATTATGCACTTTTAATTTGCTTCCATTCGCTATGACAAACTTTTTAACTGCGCTTAGAGTACAAGCTCATCTATGGTAACCAAGGACGGACGTTTCGATTTCCCGGATGAACGCATATATCCATATCCTCTGGCGGCTACTATAACAAGAACTGTTGATTTGTATTTATTAGTAATATCTAATATGTATGTATATTACACCGCCGCATTTATGTGTTTAGTTTTATATAAGCACGATTTTAATGCTAAATAGCATTTATAAAACAGCACAATTACAATTTTATTTATATATAAATTAATTCAACTCGTATATTTACGATGGTTAATTTATGACAATTATAATGACAACTATATGAAAAAGGTGCCGGTGATCGATTGTTATACTGTTTCCTAATCGAGCAGTTTGTATACATTATTTTGTGATCGTCACACACACGCATATCGAGAAAGTTTTATATTAAATGATCATTAGTGGGCGAGATAGGGCGAACTAATAACATTAATCTAGCGGCATGATGTCAAAGTTGTCCATAAATTCAGCCTCTTTATTTTTTATTTATTTAGAAATATATTATTTAGAATAAATAAACTTTAGTTTTCAATGTATATACTTTTGTTTGATGTAAGATATAATGTAGGTAATATTTTGAAGATACACTGATTTTCACAATTATTTGGGTAGATTGGGGATAATAAAAAACAATGTCGATAAAAATCGAAATCAGTTATATATATTTTTAAAGGCAAATAAGGGGGTTTTCATTAATATATAGAAAAATTGTAATTATTACAAATCGTCAAAATAACAACCGTCATCGGAACTAATGAAAATCGAAATCTGTAATATGTTTTTTATACATAATTTCAGTTGATTTTAATTAGGTGATTTTTGACGATATTTTATCGATACTATGAAAATATTGATATTTTAAATATAAGATAAATTTAAAAACGAAATCGAACGGACATTCTGCTTTTTATTAGATATATAAATATCAGAACTTACATTTGATGAGATCGAAATTAAATTCAAAAGATTTGTTGTTGCGTTTTTCAATCGATTATATTTTTTTTGCGTTTAAAATTTAAATATGGATTTTCAGATTAAAATATCAATTAATTGATAATTTTTCTTTAAAAAATAAATCGTCTATTTTTTACTTTTAAAATAAAAATAAGAATTATTTCTGTTAACAAATGGAGAAAAATAAAAAACTTTATTGAAAATCGAAACGACATAATATACAAATTAGATTTGCCAAAAACAAAACTTTAAAATCGATAAGAGATACGTCAATTTGTTTTATTTTACGGGTAAAGATGCAGAATAAAAATTCAACTGAAAAAATGGGTAAAATCGGGTAAACCTTACGGGAGATAGGAGAAAGGTATTTTTTTGTATTTGTGTGTACAGAGGGGATGGGTGGGTTAAAAATATGTAAAGGTTGTAAAGGTATTTTTTAAAGATTAAGATTTTCCGCACACAGCCGTACTATTTTATGGTTCGTGGAAATTATACTTTGGGCGTGATGACAGTTTGAAGTAAAAAAAAACTAATGGACAAAACAAATTCATTTTAAAAAGCACCCGATAATTAGGGGTAAAATATTGTTTTACGGGTGTGTTTTTTTTGCATTAAAGGTATTGTCAATACCTATTTATTAAAAAAAAACAGACGTTTGTGTGCGTAGTTATTTGTACAAAGATTGCAAATATTGCAGTTTTTTATATGTTACCAGTAGAATAGAGGGTAATATTTCTTGGCCCTCAAGCCGTTCGCAGGTTTTTTTCCTTAGCGTGATTAAAAGATTTTCGCCATAGGGTACTATTTTTTGGTCCTCTATCCGCCGTTCTCAGGGTTGTTTTCCCTTAGCGTGATTAAAAAGGTTTTGGCCATAGGGTACTATTGCTTGACCCTCTATTCCCGCCATTCCCAAGGGTTGTTTTCCCTAAACGTGATTTAAAATGTGTTTTCCAAATTTAATTTGCCACCAGTATAATTTTCAATTGTCTTTTACCGCTTTTTCAAAAACTTTTTTTGTGGATTTGGGGTCCACAAATGAACCCAAAAAGGGTGAACTTTTTTCAAAATCTAGTATTCGCTCTGCTGAAGATTCGCCACTTTTTATTTATTTTTTTCAGTAAACCATAATTTTTTAATTAAAATACTACCTTCTAGAACATTTAAGACATTCAATTCTGATTTTTCAAGTGCAATGCCATGCAATCCATTTGATACTCGTTTTATTCTTAAAAATATAAAATATATTTTATTTTATCGTTTTTTTACAGAAAAAAATCAACGGTATCAACTTTTACCACCAATTTTATTTTGTTTAATCAATTTTTATTTTGTTTGAGAGATAAATTGACTCTATAAAAATCATAATTTTGCTATGTTATTTCAAAAATTGGCTTTTTTACCTTTGTTGCCCCCGCATTGCAAAGGTCAGAATTTTTGAAAATAATATTGGGTGAAGATATATTTTGAATTTGAATGTTCTAGAAAATTTAATTTTGATTTATAAGAAATTTTTGTATATTTAAAATAAAAAAATAATACAATAACTTACAAAATTGATTTCAATAAGGAAAATTTTAAATAATTTACTGTTAAAAAAATATCTTCGAGTTTTTCCGTTTTTTTCAGAAATTCTGATTTTTTTTTAATTTATATCATTGATGTATGGTTTGTATACTCGTATAAACAAAAACTTAATCAAAAAAAAAAAATTCGTGAGCCTTACAATTTTCAATCTAATTTTATTTTTATTGACAAAAATCAACAGTTTTTATTTTTTTTTCGATAAAAATACACTTTTTATATTTTCAAATTAAAAAAATAATTTTGGCTTCATACAGAAACAAATTATCGATCAGAATGAACTGAATTTATTTATATTTTAAGTGGCCTCTCCAAAATTGATTTGTATGTTTATCATCATAACCAATTTAGATCTTTGTTTTTATTGAAAATCTGTCAATTTAAATTTCACAAACAAACCAAAGCTTTCTATTTTTGTTTTAAAATAAAATGTCAACGAATTGTTTTGTTTTTAATTTTTATATCAGGAAAGCACACTTTTTTCGATTTGTTTGTTTAGTTTTTATTTTTTTTTTATCGTATAAAATCATCGATATCTGACAACGATCTCATGTAAAAATAGAACGATATCCGAATTCGTGTTTATGTTTTGTTTTTGATTATTCTTTGTTTGGGTTAATCTCCATTGAATCCAAATAGATTATTATATTTCCTCGCAATTATAATTTATCATACAAACTGTGTCATCATATTTCTTTGTTTTTGGTAAACATATCCAAAACTTATGATTTCCTGTGATCATTAATGTCGCACTTGGCGTAATTTGCTCAGTAATAATATACACTTTAATAGCATAATAATATGCGTATTATAACGAGCGCTAATAATACTTAAATAAATAATGGCTTTTCCTTTAAAAAAAAAATATCATCATAATTTTGTTTTTTTGTTTCGGGTATAATTTTCGTCCGGGACTTGATGACATGCTGGTAATTAATCATTATATTTTTTAATAAACAAATAATTGCGATGAAAAATATATACACAGTGTACATTTGCAAGGGGCATCGTATATGTCAACATTCATGCGTAGAATTTTATGGTTGGCATATAACATATTGGTTATTTTGGAAGCATGATGTTTGTGTGTGTTGTTTTTAATTTAAGTAGATCGAGTTCAAGGGGTTTTTTATGAATTGCATTGACGTCATTACACGAGTATATATAAATATACAAACAGTATTTAAATGTAATTGATTTTATTTTGAATCTTTCTATTTTCAGTATGCCAACATTCGAATTGGACCTGTTGTCAAGCGTGACATTATGAAGGCGTCAACTATGTTGGAGCATGATTCGCAGTAAGTATAGTTTTAAATTTTTTTTTTTAAAATATAGGAAACAAAACGTTTAGTTTAATACTGATTACTGAACTTTGATTTTTTACTGATATGGAAAACATTGATATATAAAACTTTGATTTATAAGTATTAGAAAAAACGTTTATTTTAGTGATACAGAAAAACGTTGATTATTAAAATACTATTGTAATAATAGGAAAAAAGTTATAGATTCTTTTTTATTGATAGAAAAAAGCATTGCTTTTTATTGATAAAACTTTGAATTTAATCTGATTGGGAAAATGTTTATTATCTTAAGTTATATGAAAATTGGTTGTTATTTTTTTGATAAAATTTGATATTTATAATGATAAAAACAAAAGATATTTTTTATTTATACGAAAAAAAGATAATTTTTTACTGATAGAAAAACGTTGAGATACGAAAAAGAATTTTTACAAATATAGCAAAAACATTGTTTTGTTACTGATAGAAAAAAAGTTGATACTGATAGAAAATACAAAAAAAAACTGATATGTGATTTTTACTGATACTGATTTTTACTGATAAGATTTTTAAGTTGAATTTTACTGATTGTGATAGAAATATATTTTTTTATATTTACCGATAGAATTAATTTTCAGTTAATATAAACATTTTAGTTTACATTTTTAACACATTTTTATGTTTGCTAAGGTTGTTTATTTACAAAGATGAAAATATTTATAATATTTATTGAAAATATATTATCCGAAAAACGTTTGGTCAATAACCGTTTCAACGAACAAGCCGTTTGACAGAATAGCCAAATGAGTCGTTTGGCCGTACATATCTGCGTTGTTATAGATGTTAGATTCTGTTTATTCAGCACATTTCCATAACAGAACATACCCTTAGGTTAAACTACTTATTCGTCTAAACGACATTAGGCTAAGCGGCCACGGTGCAGCACACACCACTCAAAACCCATTAATCTCGAAGCACATATCTATCAAAAACCGTATAACATGAACTCTCATCGTTCAATACTCCTAACACTCAAAACCCACAATTCTTGAAGATCGCAACACTCAAGTTTCTTTAAGATGAAACTATAAATTTATTTATTTTCTTTTTTTGTACACCCTTTATATAGTATGTAATTATTGCATATATTTAGGGAAAATAAACTAATTTTTCAGTTTTATCGGTTTTTTCACATAATTCACATACTATGAATTATGGGTTTTATGAATTATGAGTTTTATGAATTATGTGTTGAATCTCATGTTGAGTCTCAATGTTGTAACCCGTCTTTTATTACGATTTAAAATTAACATAAAACTCGATTAAACAAAAACGCGAGCCCGTTCAAAACACTCGAGTTTGTTATAGGAGTTTTCAAGAATTATGTTTTAAATGACAAGAATTGTGGGTTTTAAGAGTTAAGGACTGAGATCGAAAAAAATCTAACTTGGAAATATTATAAACACACTATTTTCTAAGCAGACAAACAAAACACATACGTTAAAGAATTTCTGATAAATGTCTGTTACAATATTTCCGAGACGCGAATTAATTGTTCGTTTTTCTAACGAAAATCCGCGATGGAGTTAGAAAACCATTTCCAACAAGGCAAAAGTTTTACATTAAACGATATCAAACGATAAAAAAAAGTTGAATTCAGTTTTTTTCTCAAAATTCGAATGTTGTGTTCTGGACGAAAACTTATGACACTTATGTATTTACAAGATTCACCCAATTGCCAAGTCAGTCAATCACCGCAAAAGAACGATGAAAAGTTGAGAAACAATTTAAAACAAAACAAAAGTCAAACTTCAAACTTTTCTCATGAGGCAAGCGATTTGCACTTGTGGGCTAAGAAGTCAGAGTTACGTAGCAACTGTAATTGTGAAATTTATGTGAAAGAGTGCCTCCAGAAAATATTGCTGCCATTTATTAGAAAACACAGAATTTCTACTTTCTTTTGGCCTGATCTAGCATCTTGCCACTACATCAAAGTGTCCCTCAAACGGTGCAAAGCAATAACATCGAAATAGTGCCAAAGGAAGCCAATCCACAAAATTGTCCAGAGCTTCGGCTTGTTGAGAGATATTGGGCTCTGACCAAAACAAAATTGAAATTATATATTCACATATTTATGCAAAAACTGATCAAGAGATATGGGTTTCAAGATATGTTGTTTTTGTGAATTATGAGTTTTGTGAATTGCCTGTTTAAATTTTTGTGGATTTTAAGAATAAAGTGTTTTGAGATTTATTAACATTTTGTATTTAGGGTTTTAAGTAGTACAATTCTGCAAAACGCTCATTCGGCTAAATCACTATTCGGCCAAATGGCTAATCGGCCATTCGGCTCACGGACCATTCGGATAAACGTCCTTCGGCAAATGATATGAATAAAAAAATAATAAAATTAGTGGATCATATACGAAATTATATTTAAAAACCTTTATTTTATATTTATACAATAAACGCCAATCTAAATACGTAAACTCTTAAAATGAACAAACTAATGTAAATAATACAATAAAACCCAACTTATTATAAATACATATATTTTGTATGATTTTAAATCTGTATTTATCTGTCACCCGCATCTGTCACACAAACTATATAAAAAATAAATTATAAACTCTCGTAATCACCAAAACGAGCACGGCTCCGGCCAACCCATCAGCATCTTGTAAAATAATGCAATAAACTCAAAACTATAACTTTATGCGCGCGCAAACGAATGCCATTAGCCTAAACGACATTTACGAGTGCTCATAAAATGCATCCCTGTTAGCTCATCAACATCTCACACATAAATGTCAAGTTGATGTAAATAATATGTAATATGCGCGCGCGTCGCTTTGAGTAACTGCCGTCACGCAAAATATGTATGTATATGATTATCTGCGCCCTCGCACATACTATATACAAATATAATGTACGTTTTGTCGTTTAATTACCTGGCGGAAAAGACATGTTCGTATAAGTTATACTCTTAACTTTAACAGCTTGATCGTAAACACACACACACTCAGAGAAAAAAAATGTACGGCTGGCATTCACAGGGAATTTATTGAATTTAATGCACATTTAAAAAAAGGAATAACTTACCGGACGAACGGTCGTTAAATGTTTAGTACGCATTTTTACGGTGCCATGAGTGCTGCATTTATATTTTTCTATATATCCGTGTACGTCAAATATAAGAAGAGCTTACGGCTGTCTTCTGAACCATCTTGAACATTAGCATTTGCATTGCATTTTATTACTATGTATATATTTACAACTACATTTTATGAATGTCTTCCTTTAAATATAGATACGCAACGATTCTTGCATTCGATGTGAAAGTCGAAAAGGATGCCCAGGACTATGCAGACACGCTGGGCGTTAAGATTTTCCAGGCAGACATTATCTATCATTTGTTCGATAAGTTCACTGCCTACAGAGATGAAATTAAGCGGAAAAAGCGTGAGGAGTTCCGCAGCATTGCCGTTTTTCCCTGCAAACTTAAGGTAAGTTCAACAAATTGTATATTTTATAGTAGAGGGGTGAAGTTAGGCTCGTTAAGCTAGTAATTTTGATATTTTTTTAAATTATTCAAAACTAAGTGATTTTTTGTTTATTTCGTATAGATCTTACCTCAATTTATTTTCAACTCTCGTGATCCAATTGTTATGGGCGTCATGATCGAAGCTGGCATCATCAAGGAAGGTACACCAATCTGTGTGCCCGGCAAAGAGGTAAGTTTTGTTTTATTTAGGCCATTCATAAAAATAGTTATTCAAGATTCATGCCGTTCAGCTAACAGTACTAGTATTCTAAGCTCGACCAGTTTAGCGGCCGAGTGTCATTGTTGGTACAATTCCTGATTTACAATAATCACAATGACTCCGAAATCGCTCACATATTAGCTCACCGGACTTTTGTCTTTTGGAGTTGTACAGAACGGACTTTTAAATGTTCGTACAATTTAAATCAATATTATGTGCACAACTGTACTTAATCACAGTGAAACAGTACAAATGGGGCGAATCAAAGCACGCCACTTCATATTGCTTAATTGTAAAAATAAAAACCACCACTATTAAAAACAAATATTTTAAGATATTTTATCGATTTCATTAGCTAAAGGCTAAGCAATATCGCCTGACACAAACCCATTTTAAATAGTGTGGGCGAATTTAGTGCGCAGGGTACCTCCCGCGGGCGAGACGGGCAACCAGACGCATATAAAACGATTAAATATGTGCACGCACGTACAAACGATTAAGGTGTCCACGAGAATGGACAGGCGCAGCCTCCGCACATTGTATATCAAAATATGCAGGCTTTTTCTCGTGTCTAGATGAAGCCATGATCCGCGCACGGTGCTAATTCACAAAATGTTGCATTCCACACAAGGCAACAGAAGAAGAAGAGAAGAACAAAAACGTAAAAAGAATAAAAACGAGAAACTCTGAATGGAATACCTTGCAAATTTGTTGCTCTGCTGTATAGCTTCCTTCAGGGCTCTTAGATATTAAACTTCTTTCGTTTGCATAAAATACATTTTCGGTTGAATGGAACGGGGGGGGGGGAAGAGGAGACTATTTATGGGCTTGCAAGAACCCAACGGCACATAATCAGCATGAATGCTTATAAATATTTACAATATATGTGCGTTCGCGTTCGGCTGTCCCAAAAGATTGTTCGACAGAGGTACGCGGAGTGAATAGAAGGCACATCGTTTTTAAGCTGCCTACGCCGTTGTACGCAATACATAATATATAAAAATATATACATATAATATAACATGTTTTATGTATATAAACATAAAAATATATCGCGTTGAATGCTAACGCGAGCGTGCCTAAAGAGGCAATCCTTAAACGACGCAGCATATACACTCTACTCACATTCGGAAAACACTAAATCATATCTGTGCGCACTTTACATCAAAAATTTATATATATATATATATATATATATATATATATTTATTTTCCATTTTATGAACGTTTTTATTTTCGGTTTTTTATTTCTTTTTTATGCAAAACACTTTAGGTATTATATCAAGTAACTTTATTGTAGTCCTCGGTTTCGATGCATTTGTGTATACATTTATATTACAATACTTTATGAATGAATTGCCGTGTCTCGATAATAAATCATGTGCATTGTGTGGTGTTTTCGATTTACAGTTAATAGACAATAAAATAAGAATCTTTAGGTATAACTTTGTTTGATGATGATAATGTATTTAACTGGTAATGTTAGTGACTTATTTTTATGTCTATTTAATATTCGTCTTAAATCAATGTATCTAAAAGCAATGGGTCTTAGAGCAATTTGTCTAACATTAATTTATCTTAAAACAAAAAATGGAGACTTATTCCCCAATGAAAAACGCCTTTTTATATATGCTTTTATAAAAACAATACATGGAAATGGCAAACAGCCTGATGGATGATAGTAACCAGTGACCAATACATTTTTATATAACTATTATTTTTATTATGAATTTCCTTAACACGAATTGATGATCAAGTCATTCACATAAACTAAGTTTAATTTCGACTGAAACATAGAAAGCTGTTGTCTTATAGTCATATATGTACGATAGTACGATAGAGTACGGTATTAGCCTGCCTTTTAAATCGGCCACAAAGAGGTAAAATCCGTACTCAGATTTGACTGAAAAAATATCAATTACAGTTTCTCGGATTCGAATATTTTCGATTTTCAAACAATTGGATAACAATGTAAATTGTTTTTAATTTTTTTTTGATCTCCTGAAATAGTTTAAAAAAGAAAAAAATAGTATTCTCTAAAACTGAAAACATTTAAAATGAATGAAAAAATCAACCGATCTTTTTTCCGTATTTCATGTGATAACTATTGTTGTTAGGAAGAAAATATCCAAATTTCAGATCAATCGCAGTTACGCGATTTTTGAGTTGAAAAACGAGTTATAAATTTGGGACAAGCAAATTTGTATACAAAAAGTTAGCAAATGTACCCTAAACTGTACGGTAACGTAAAAAAAAATGTTGTACCCAATAATGATGGAAATGGGCTCCAGAGTACGAATCAGGCATCAGATCACGTCAAAAAAAAGATGAAATTATAAAATAAAAAAACTGTATTCGCCTTAGTTTATAATATATGGTAGCTTTTATTAAATTTAAATAAAAAAAAGAGGGGTGTTAAAGTTTGTATGAAACTTTTTTGTTTGAAGGAATAAAAAAAACTGCATTGTTTTTTTTTAATTTATTTTTTTTTTATAGTTTTTACTTTAAGAAAAAAAAATAAATTTAAATAAAAAAATTAGTTATTTATAATTTAAATCATTCAATTGAATGTATTTTTCTTTATTCCTTCAAACAAAACAGTTTCATACAAACCCATACATAACCCATCATACAAACACCTCCCTCAAAGGGGGGATGGCAGCGACGTAATCTGATGCCTGATTCGTACTCAGGAGCGCATTTCCTTCAAATAAATGTTCGAGCATTTTCATATGCAAAAGCTATTTTGTGGTTTCTTTGGATAATAGTGTGTCGGCTAATCGTGTGTTAACCAATCGTTTCATTTTGCCAATCCATATTCGGCTAATAGTATAATTCGGCTAATCATATTATTAGTCTTATCGAAATTCTGCCAATAATTTCATTCGGCTAATCGATATTCGGCCAATTGAGATTTTCGGCCAATTGGAATTCGGCCAATCGTAGTACATTCCAGAAAATGTACTTACGTTCAATCAGAGATGCTTACTGCATACAAAAGTCCTCCAGAAATTTCATATGCTTCGTTTTCATGAGATCTTCACTCTCCTGGCGATTTTGACTTCTTTTGTGGCATAAGTTAGGTTGTGGTCGGCTTACCTGACGCTTAACGATACAATCGTCTGAAATGTAGGAACTAACAGGAATTTCAAGGTGAAATTTTAACGGCACAGTTTTAATTTAAAACAAAATGTAGTTTGTTTGAACTCGAGAAACTTTTCTTGGATACTGTAATACAATTAATAACCTCTCCAACGATATATATATATATAAAGGGTTTTTCAATAGGTGCGCTTCAACTTTTTTCCGATAGGTGCGCTGAACGACGCCATGT
>JANSTU010033629.1:0-11747 GCA_027564075.1 Bolitophila hybrida
GTTTTAAATGATTTAACCTTATCGCTACGTCTGTTCTGCGCGTGCATGAAACATCGACAGCATCGCGCTAGCATCTAGAATTAAACGAAAATTCAGAGTTTCCTAATGCTCCTGGGTGTTATACGTAATGTGTGTATGTATACATATATATGTGTGATTGTACGTATATGCATATAGAAATAGATAAATTTACACATATCACACGTTCTTCTTGCCGAGAAAGAAAACCCACATCTTATATTTTCAATATTCTTAGCGCGCGAACATACACCAGCAGTTCTTGTTCATGACTATGGGGTAAACGAGCGTACACACACACACACACACAGCAACAACAATTTTCTAAAGTATAGACATTTCTTTTATGTGTATAACATGCTACATTTGACATTATTCTCTCATCCACCCTTCTCGTCGTCGTCGTCGTCATCGTATATAGCCAGCAAGCAGCCCTTCTTAAAACTGTGCTCGCAAGGAAAACATTTATTTTTTGTTCATCTGTGCTGTTTTACAATGTGAACAATTTTGCGCACAGCATTATTTACGTAACCCTTTCTCGGGGTGCTACAGAGCATTGGTATTATGTAATCTAGGTTTCAGGGGGATGCTGTGTATATGTGTTCACAAGATGTGCAGCATCGTGCTTGACCAGTTGTAAGCGCCCGGCGGTCAGCTGTTTGCATTAAGCGAACTCGTTGCAAACAAGGAAACTAGTTTTCAATGATCGCGTATATAGATATTTATATGAATAAATAAAATATTTTTTGGGTCAAGCGTCAAACGGTCAAGATGACATTGAAAGTATGGATTGTTGTCTAAATATATTATCTGATTCAATATTTACCGTTTCTGCGGTGTTGTTAGTCAATACAAACCAGAGAGATTGATCTTTTGTTTCGATGATGTAATACTTGAGTAATACAATACTGCAGATTATAGAAAACCACATATAAATGTGATACGCAAATGAATACAAATACATAAATATAAATATTGATTTTTGGTGCTAGCACACAATTATATTATTATCTAAATTATATATTCATCATATAACATTGCAACCGAATATCTAATTTGTAAATTTACACCTGTCTGGTACAAATGTTATTAGCTGCGTCGTGCTTGTATGCAAGTGCTTGGGTGCGCTCTCATCAGCACCCATCATTTTACTGTGTTAGCATACAGTAATAGTATACTATATAGATATGTATATGTGCGGCACCATCGACAAATGCTAATGACATTAAAATTGTTATGCAAAACACGATCGCTCGTCTCAGGTGCGATGCTGATGAAGAAGCCTCGTCGAAGCCTCCTCGTTACCAGCTAACACGCAGGGGTCGCCGCCGTTGCTGCGCTGTTTGCAGATCCACTGCCTGTGAGCACGTATTTTATACAATATAATATGTATCATATATTCATATTTATTAATACGCATATATAGTATTTATATGAATTATATATATTATTATAGATTGTGTGCGTGTTGGTGACTCCGTGTGCGGTTATTGTAAGAAAATGTAACACTATACATTTGTATTGGTTGAATAAAAATAATAGTGTTAAATATTGCTATATATATCTACTAATATCAAGAACATTAAAATAAAACTTTTTTATTCAACATATTGTGTTTTTTAATTGTCTTTGCCCTATGTCCCGAATAGTGATCAAAGGAGTTTTTATATATATAAAGCTGCAGAGGCAAAAGGAGAAGTTGTTGAGGAACGAACAAGATAAAATGCTTGTTTAAATATTTATGACAAATCAATAATAATATATATATATATATTGGTACCAGTATTTTTGCCAAGTTTCAACTGTATAGTATAACAGAAAGTTAAAAAATAGTCGAAAGATGCTGCCTAGAACAGCAAATTAAAGTAATATATGCACTTTTTTCATTTTTTATATTTTTATCTGTACATTTGGCATTTTTGCTTACTGAATCGGAAAGGCCACAGAAAGAACTTCCAAACATGCCTACAAAAATATACCGACAACTTCATCATAAGTTTGGATTTTAGTTAATTTAATTAATTGACCTAAACGCATTTTTACGTTTCGTCTGCAAATTAACCTGACCTTGAAAAGTTTTCCAATCCATCACTGACTCGGCAGTCTTATTACTCATCATTATTTTGTTTAAATATTTGAATTATAAAATGGGATTTCATTAAGTGCAGGAATTAAAAAATATGCCTATTATTTTGAATTAATTGTATGTTTGACCTGTACAACCCATCCACGATTTGTTTGCATATTATGTGGTCTATTTTACTGGCTCAAAACCTAGGAACCATGAGTTTGAATACAGAAAAAACTCTGCATCTGCTCCCATTGAGCGAAAAAAATAATGATTCATTATTATTTTATTACTTTACCTCTTAATTCTCAGCTACAACAGTAATGAAATAATAAAAGATTTTGTTATACAATTGTTATACTATAAAATAATAATTAAATAATAATAAAATAATAATTAAATCATTAAATATTTAAATTTTATTTCACTATATATATTACAAATCATATTGCTGTAAAGAATTATATATATGGCCATAGATTTCAAAATGAATTTTCAACAAACATTTAATTAGTTGTAAAGTAATAGAATATTTATTGAAACATTATAAACTATAAAGTGTAGGATGGCGTATTTGGCAAATTAAGACACCTAACCATCGGGAATGTGTTGTGAGTGCTAGATCACATTAGCTCTAATAGAAGTAGCACAACACAAAACAGCACATGAGCATGACTTGACCAGACGTGTGAACCCGTAATGGTCAATGAATCCGGTGTGCAGATGCGCACACTGGCACTATCACTCTATCACCTTAAAAACTAGCTATACATAAGTAGATCTAGCTTTTTCATCCGAGCACAAAAACTTAATTAATATAAAATTATCAAATATTTTATGAAAAATTAGAGTATTTATAGACATTTATTTGAATGTCACATATTTTAACACATGCATATAAAACAAGTAAGTTGTTAGATTTTGCTTGGAAACCTCCCACAATATATTACTATAAAATATCTAGAAATAAAACACATTAAAAAATTCATTACATCGAAAATGAATCAATCAACGCCGCAATATTTACACTCAAAGCAAATATAACACACGCTTATAACAAACAAGCACTCATAACAAAATCGCGTCCAACACAAAACCCACTGAAAAAAAATCCAATTGAACACTTGTGAATATAATTAATATTTGCTCAAAATACTCCCTACCCCCCGTCGACCTGGCCAACATCTCAAATAACGATAAGCAAGCATCAGTTCAAGAACGTGTATACTTCAAAAAAGTAAAGCATTAATTTGTGTCTCTTCAGTCAAAATGTCAAGAAGAACAAATATTCAGTGTGTATTAATTAATATAATAAACACGGTAAGGCGCGTCTAGAAGACGTAGCGCACAAAACATGCAGCTATTAATGATTTTACATAAATCGCTGTCACCAATTGTATACAAAAATATATATGTATCCGAAATAAACTCTCGAAAAACACGTTTTTCAACTACAGTTATATATAGAGATTGCGTTAACTATTTTCGTATACTGTATATAAGATGCATTTCTAATATTGCATAAACCAAATGTCAACAGTCGATTGCACGGTGTTTGTATGGTTTTATGTGTGAATAATATAAATTTTGTTTGACAGGATTATAGTGCGCAAGATTTTCGTTGGAAAAGCAAATCGTGTTTGCTTAAGCATTTGGGCTTCATCGGATCACACAGTGCGACTGTGTTGGCGGTGCGCTTTTAATGTTTCCCAAACAAACTTTATTTTTAAATGTGGTATTTTCTTTTATTAGTTACGTTGCAACTGAAAATAAAAGCATGCGTGGTTGTTTGATAGATATTCTATTAATATAAATTATAAAAGTTTGATTATTTAATTATGAAAATACATGTAAGTCTTTCGAACTAGTCCTTCATAACATGATACGTTCCCTAATATATAATTATTTCTCAACACATATACAGTTTACAATGCATCATCCTTGACAAAACAAATAAACATACACTTATGTATTGTATACGAAGCCCTCAATTATATGCGCTAAAAAGTCAAAAGCCGCTTCATTACTTTCATCGCTCAGCTTAATTGCTCGTCATAATGAGTGTTGGCCTGATTAAAATTAATTATGTTGTCCTATGTATAGAATAATATATAGACCGTGAGCTTCGGCTCAACGCCTGCACTTGTATATGTATGTATATGTGTGTATGTTTAAGCCCTCGAATTTAATATATGTGTTAGCAAAAAGAGTAATTCACAATTTTATTTATACAGGTTGCTCTCATATTTCATTTGTAAGTTTAATAACGATGTTCTTTTATAATAATATACTTATACATATAAATACACTCTAATAAATACAGACTTTTACAAAGTGAATTTGTAATAGATACAAAGGTATATTCACTTTGTAAATAGTTATTATAGCTTTGTGTGTAAAGTTTAATATTTATATACAATGTATTATTCACTTTATTAGCTTAAAATCGTTAACTTTGTATACAAGGTCGCGAAATTACAAAGTAAAATGCAAATATAACTTTGCTACAAAGTGAATAAAACTTCTTGAGAATGTTTTTATAACTTTGTATAAAAGTCTATTTCACTTTTTATTCAATATTTGCCATATTTGTTTTAAATGATTAACAATAAAAGCAATAAATGCAATGTTAATTGATGAGTTTTAAAGATAAAAAAATTGACACAAAAGTTATTGTACTCAAGCTTCTTTAAATGTACTCTAAAACGACGAACTTCAATTTAACTGATACAACCAAACTTATGATATTGAAACTAGAAAAAAGTATCCAAAATCCGCAAAAAAGTCTTATGCAGCTTTAAAGAAAACCTTGGTAATTACAAATTATCGCATACAACAAAGACTAACGAGCATTTAGTTTTAATACATAATATCAATAGCATACTCATCTCCGAAACCACTCCGCCAACAAAAAGATAGGACATTTCATGTAAACATTGAAACATCCTCCCCATTTTATTATCTCAAAACGATTTCAATTGACAATGCAGTGCACTCGGTGCTCTGTGCATACACTCACACACATGCATAACGCTCAACTTCATAAATATCCATTGTATATCGTTCTGTGCTAGACTCCTGAGCCCACGGTTTACATATATACAGACACAAACTAGCATACAACGAATGGCGGAAAAACTCATAGAAAGTCTATTCATATAAATGCGCTCGGAGTACACAATACAGTGCACCACCGCGTCCGTGCCTATTCTCCCCCTCGCCCAGCCCCGTCATTCCGTCGTGCGACAATGAAGAATGGCTTTCCGAAAAAAGTACTATACACATTCCGCCAGAGTATATTACACAGAGGGAGAATTAAATTTTCCGCACAGCCCGTGCGCGCATCTGGTGGTGGAGCCCTGCACGCGAGCCTGTATTATTTGCGCGCGCCAACAGGTTGCTGATGCTGCGTGTGCGATGCTATGGGCTGTATAATGTATATAGACCTCACCCATACATGCACACAAAGTTCAGGTATATAGACAATTGCGCGCAGTACACGTCGGTACAAGATCCTTTTCCTATTGCAATTTGTGCAGTTGTAAAAAATAAACTACTATGGGTGCACACATACAGACACACAGAGAGAGAATAAAAATCGACACAAAGGCTGACAAGCCCAAGGCGTATAGGAACAGATTGTTCTACGTGCTGGTTGGGATACATGTAAAAACCATGACTTAGATTATTGCATGCCAATTATTATTGTATTATATTATAAAAATAGTCAAAAGAGTTTCATGACTTGTTCAGTATAAAATTATAGAATTTAAAAGAACACAACAATATTGCTAGTCGATTACTATCAGTTATTGGGTGGTTGTTAATTTTATCTTCATCGCTTTACATGGACCAAAATATAATTCCTGATTGGCAATTGCAAAAGATAGAGAGTTTGTGTGAAAAAGATAATAACATTTTTCAATGTTTTGATATAGCTGGGTGGGATGTCTTCCTTTCTTCCTGTCACCACTGGTGTGCCTTCATCAATGATTTACCCACCGACTGATGACGTTCAAATCTAGAATTACTGCTATCCTAATTTTCTGAGACCTCTTTTAATGTCTATGCAAAGAGAAGTTGATCATTTTTCGAATTGGTCCTGTAATAATTGTCTTTTGCCCAGTAATGTTATAAATTAAATGAAATAAAAATGAAATTAAATGAAAATAAAATAAAAATGAAAATGAAATAAACTGAAAATGGGATAGTATTTGTTAAATTCTCCCCAAACTAGACCTTTATTAGTCCATTAACCAATTAAGCTTGGCGCATGGAAATATAGGTATGAACGTTTTTTTTATATAAAAGAATAAATCTATTATATAGACAAAACATTTATGAATACTTGAATGAAATGTTGAAATATCCAAAATCTTCTGAAATCCAATCCAAATCCAATAAAATTTATTGTATCTACAATTAACCTCCCTATTATAAATTTGTCATTGAAATCATCCAGTTATCTCGGTTCTTGCAAACGTGCAATTTCATAAACGCTAAATGATACCGCTATGAGCGATCATCTTTTTATCTGATTTGAAAATAACAAAACTTTGTTTCTTCTCTACTTTTTCAAATCTTCTTTGAAATAAGTAAATTATATATTATAATAGATAGAAACAAAGTTATAATTATATAATTATAATTATGTTGTAGATTCGAGATATTTTGAAGTTGTTCTTTGTAAAATGCAAAACCATTACGGATTCGCATAGGCAAAATAACAGTGTCTTAGAGGATACGGCGAAAGTATCGTTTGAACGGTTACGACGCGTCCAAAAAGACACTCGAGATCCTAAACTCACCGGACGAACAATTTCCCCCGATGTCGACAAAATTGGTGAAAATCGGCATATAACCATCAGAGATATCGCGGAGGAGTTGTAGATAAGTGTTGGAACCGGAACTCGGACAAAGGCCAACTTATAGATAAATTAATAGTTTACTACGGACTACATATAAGAAGTGATTTAGTACAGAACATGGTTTCATTATAACTTCACGGATCAAAAACCACAATTCGAAAAATGCACGAGCGGAGCGTATTCATAGTGCATTGGTAACGAATTCTTTAGCATCATTAAAACACGATAACAAACCGTTGTCAAGTGACGTTTTATAAGCTATTAGGCGGATATATGAAGAAGCAGCTTTATTGATGTTTTTTCATAGCATGGACGTGAAATTGGAACCGCACAACCATGAATATGTCCAAAATCAAGATATCGATAGAATTCTTTTGGCAGAGAAAAAAAGCAAAAGCTGTCACTAAAGAATCGACGATTCCATGTGAGTTAACAAAAGAATAAATTTTCTACAATTTATTCCTACGAACAACTTTAAACGCGTTTTTCTCAAAATCTCTCTTTAACTACCGACGTCAGATTTTCTCCGAATCTTGAATAATTAATGAAAAAAAAATGCAATTACCACAATATTTGTATATATTTTTAAATATCTGATAGCCCTGAATTCTAAGGCCTTAAACGAAGTCCAAAAATATAACTGTTCCATAGTTACGACCAAAAGACGATGATTTTCACACAATAATTCCTTTTTGTTAAATAATCTGATGTTGGATTTTATTTGTTTAATTTTTTTGGCAAAGAAAATAAAAAAAAATGTAAAATAAAATCATTGTTTTTACATTTTACATCTAGATATTTTTATTACTATCATCCAATCAAACATCTGCGAACTTTAAAACGGCTGCTATTTCTCACACATGCACTTTCTACACGACCGAAAACATTACTCGCATAATTATCTAAAAAAATACGCAGAGATTTTTTTAATGTTATATATTTATTGTAAATTTTGAATTTTTCGAGGTTCTAGTGATTATCGATTTAACAAAGTTACTCGAATCACTAATCTAACAAAAACTTAATCAGATATTTTATTAAACGATATGCCTCAAAATTGATTTTGTAGTTGACGCAATTATGATAAAAAATGGTAAAAGAAGTAAAAATTATATGACTTTTTTGTGAATGTTCGATTGATTATTTCTGATTTTTTGAAGAAACCCGAAATACGTGTCAATTTATTGCATAAGTGTTTCTTATTTGTTAAAAAAAATTTAAAAAATCTGACTCATTTAAATTCAAAAATAACAAAAATCGAAATAAAATATTTGTGTTTATTATCTAAAACTTATATTGTTTTTGTAAATATTAAGTTAATTAAAATTATTAATAAATTTAAATTTAACATCAAATCAAAAACCAATATATTGAATCAACAAAAAATGCAATATATTTTGTCCTTGACTTGAAGTCGCTAAATTTGCTAATATCTGCGGCGCAGCATTTATTAAATTCGCGGTTAACTCATTTGAATACTCGAATCTATTTTTAAAAGCGAGTTTAACTGTATATGTGTACATTGATTTCAAGTTCACATTTATTAAATTTATTTTCGTCGAAACTGTTGTAGATATCTATACATTGTTGTACAAACAGAAACATCAGAATATATTTTAGCTTAAGCCGTAAACAATATACTCGAGAGAGGTTCGCACTAAATAATCCCAATATATTCAAATTTATTATAAATTGGCTCTCGTCTATCTCGGGCGTTGCTCAAACGATAAATAACCAACTAGAAAACCCTGACAAATGCATATATACAAGAAACACAAACAAACAAAAAAAAAACAATTGCTAATTCGAAAGCAATTTCAATTTTGTGTGTGTTGCGTGCGTCCCTTGTCTCCTTGGAAAAGAACGCACGCCCGTTCGTCTTGCGTGTCGACGGTGTCGCTGCGCGCCATTTGTCAAACTGTCAAATGTCAAATCCCAGCATTACATTATATTGCAGAATAATCTTGTATATATGCATAAATAATCTATACAATGTTATATAATATATTATATTATGTTTGTTGAGTCTCTGCACGACGAGGAACATTGAGGTGATGTCATAAGAATGACGAACGCTCACGCTCCAGCACAAGAATGAGATGCTGCCACAACCGATTTACGTCTATCGATTTTGTGCCAGGCGAGGCGGGTGATGCTTAAACGATAATCTCTATTTGTACAAACGTGTTCGCGTCGAACGCTGGGATCAGCAAAAACGACAGTTCGCGCTCCGGCTCTGCGACTTCCGGCACGCACACACACACAATGCGATCGACGAGGATTTCCCAACAGAACGTTCCGATGTGATGTATATATCGTACTTAATCATACTCAAGCCATGCAATCCCCGGCATGGGTTTAGTAAGACATACCTTTAAATAATACATATACTTATATATTGTCTTGTAAATATGTAGTTGTATAATCGAGTGCTGATAGCAGCTGCAGATTCACCTTTCTACCTATATATTTAATTAGAACAACCTGTAGCTTCAAAGACAAACTCATCAATTATTATTTAGGGGTTTGGGTGGTATATAATAAAAAATCATAATTCGCGCGTGCCACTTACGATTTAATTGGGCACATCTGCGTTGAATTTATTGCATCTCAAAGGCCAGGAATGCGCGATGACACTTTATACACACTTTTTTGTGTTACAATGGCATTTTGCACTTTGCACTCTGAATAGTGATGCACTATGTGCATGTGACATTTGCTCGTGCACATTCATTCATGGCGCGTGCGTGCGTATGCATTTATTTTCTTGGCGTCTTTGCGTCGTTCCGACGTTGTCGGCACAGCAGCTCTCATCTTATATATACTTTGCATGCCAAGAATTAACCAGCGCATAACGTTTTTATGGTTCTTTTTTTGCGCTGCGCCAACGAGAATAGGTTTTGTTTTTCTACGTGATCCATATGATATATATACATATATATGCGTGTATCATATTTCGCTTTATAGCTCACTATAAAACAAATAAACACACTAAAACAAAGTGCGCGCGCTCACCAGCGAAATACGCTCGCAAATCGCAACGTCTGCAAAGTGGAGTTTTCTAGAAAATTGTGTCGTTGTGTGCGTAGTTTTCTCTTTGATAAATTGCACTGTTATGACGTTCAGGATATTTTTGTTGGCATTATAGTTATATACACAAATATACACATGCACTCACACCATCATATAAAGTACAAACACATATATATGGTTATATATAATATATATGTGTGTGTGTGTGTGTGTGTTTGTGTGAGCGTGTTGCAGCACAGAAAATAGATTAATTAGGTTTTAGTTGAGTTCGCGTGTGCGCGCAATTCTACTGAGAGTGTTTGCGTGTGTGTATATGTGTGTTGTGCGCGTCAACGATTTCACGTTTTGTATTAAAATACACTTGACTGCATCGGATGTACATTATGTGAATTTGTGTATATATAACGAGGTATTATATAGGTTATAAGCGGGATTATAATAATTTACTCGGTGTGTGTGTGTGTGTGTGTGAGCAATTTCCTCTAATATTTGCGTAATTATTCCGACTTCTCGGTATTACTAGATGTATACGAACAAAAGAGGTGTCTTTAAGGTTATTAAAAGGATTATTTTCATATTCATATTTAAATATCTGAATGTAATTTGGTATGTTTGCAATTCCAGTAGCTTACATAAGACTGTTTGTAATTAGTTTTACTTAATGAAGAACAGAAGATTGTAATTTTTGCTTCTGGATTGACTTCCAAGAACAACATGATTGGCCTTTTTGGGGATTGTTTACTACCTATGTATATTGACAATTATTTTACGTCCTCGTTCATATTATGTTTTTTTTTCACTTGAAAAAAATAATATAATAATAATTAATAATTTAATATTGGATGTAAAAAAATGTAAACACATACCAATTAATATAAAAACGAGTTTCAACCATTGAAATTTTGTATAAATTAGAATTAAATTTATATTTATAAAGTAGCTGAGGTGTAAGAACGCAAATTGAATTGTTTAGAAACCGATACTTTTTAATTCTCTTTCCCAAGATCTAAATTTTGATCCACTCATTATTTAACAAAAAAGATAGCCGTTTTTAATTTTTAGAACTCAAAAATCCATCAAATTTGATAGGTTGGGGTGTCTAGTTTAGAAGTTTCAAAACAAATATTTCATTTCGTAACGTCTTATACACTAGAGAATCACCACCAAAAATTGTGTTACAAAATTCGTAATAGAAAAGCAATCGTTGTAAGTATTAAAACTCGATTATACCAAAAATGTTCACAACTAAATCGAAAAAAAAAATTTTAACGCTTTCTTCAGAAAATCACTTTTTCAACTGGAGTTTGCCAAAAATAGGACAATTTTCGTACAGATTTTCAAATAGCCGACTTTTTTTTCTAATATCAATTTCTGAATATTAAATAAAAAAACGTGGGACGTATTTTTATATTTTTTTATTCTATAAGGATAACATTATGTCCTTGATTTTTTTATTGGTATATTCATAAGAATAAAATGGGATATCTTTAGAGAATATTTGGTTAAAATTGTATCATAACAGGTCGGCTGAAAAGTTCGTATCGTTTCAATGAAAAACTCATTTTTTTTGTCAAAATTCATTTTTATTATTACCATACCATTACCATTTTATTATTACATAGTTTCCTTCCATGGCGATACAGCGATTATAGCGTCCTTCCAACTTTTCGATACCACTCTTGCAGAAGTCCTTCGGTTTGGCCTCAAAATAGGCTTCAGTTTCGGTGATCACCTCTTCATCGGAGCCAATTTTTTTTCCT
>JANSTU010033640.1:0-11746 GCA_027564075.1 Bolitophila hybrida
AAACGCACGACTGCTTGTTTGGTTGTGTGCAGAGCTTGCTCTTTCGTCCGTCGGCACGTCGTTCTTCGACGAAATGCGCTCGAACGCACACTTTGGTTTTTTTTATTGTAAACAATTAAAAAAAATTGTATGAGAAATTTCAAAATATATGATAAAATGCAATGCATATTGCATAGAATATGCCTGATGTACTAATAGTACTTATTTATAGGAATAATGTAGTCTTTGATGAAGATTATTATAATCGCTCTTTATTTATATTTTATAACATCGATCAGTATTTACATTATCTACAACCGCAGCGCTGCGACTTGGTATTTTGTAGAACTTTCATTTACAACATAAAAAATCAACTAACCGCAACGCACGCCATCTATTATCTCAATACAACATCTCTTATCTCAGTCGCCTCTCTCGCAAGTGTGCAAATCTGCTTTACCGACTGTTTCAAACGTCAAGCCATGTGTGTGCAAAATTTACGCAATTACAATGACGTTTTGCATGTTGTCATTGTCATCGTCGTCTGCACCGATCTGTTCCGAGACATAAATACAGACACAAAAAGTCCATCGGAATTCGTAATAATCACAACTGAATTTCTAATAATACACGCAAGCGCAGTACTCTGGATTATCGGTATCGCAACAAGTGGTTAATTGTGCAAGAAGTGACTTAGGGCGTGTAATCTATTTGCTTAATCGAAAACATGGATGACTTGGGTAAGTTTTAGTGACTGGTATAATATGTATATATGTATGGAGCTGGAGATAAACATTTCTGGAAATACACACAAATGATGTCATGCTCGAGGTTTGCAGTTATTGCCACCGATGCGTATTTGCGGTGCGTGTTCGTCGAACCGTTGGAAATGCAGCTAAACCGGTGTTGTTGCCTTTATACATCTACGTGCAGATGTACACCTTTATATTTATCTTCTTATCTATGATTTTCTCTAATTTGTTGTTATATTATTTATGTACGTTTTCTATGATCAAATTCTTATCACTATATCTCAAAACAAATAATTGATATTATTATTTTTTATTAAAATTATACGTATAGATCTGCCTACGTTCACTGCTCACAAGTCACTAGCATTAAAAGATCTGCTCTCGTCTCTGAAACCTTCAAGACCTTCTACATGACTCAAGATCAAGCACATAAATACAAACATACTCTTTTGGTGTTCACTTTGTTTGTTTCATAACTTTAATCGACAGCATGCCCATAAAAGGCATAATTATACATAAAGCGTGTATATTTGGTTGAGTCACGAGCAATATATGTTGCTTCTAGAACTGGGTCCATATTTATATCTTTTTGTAGCACCCTGCCCTCTGCTGTGGCCATCGCAGTCACGACGATTTCCCATTAAATACAACAATGGGCTTCAATCTAAAAAGTCGTGCTTTCGTCTTTCGATCAATTTGAGCTGTCTGTGACCGTATCTGCATTTTGCGATCAAATAATCGAATATATCCGAAATATTTTTCTGAGACCTTGCACGAGTTCAAGGAGTTTTTTTAATAAGCGCTTAGTGGTTTCATGTCAGTATTATATTATATTATGTTTATTGTCTGTGACACAATGTGAACGAGTACTCGCACACAAGGTCTAGTTTAAGTGCACCGAGACGTGCTTGTGCTTCTCGGGCGAGTGCAGTGAGCGCATTCAATTCGAATTCCATTTATATTATTCAATCTGTTTTATATTACAGTCGTGCTTGTAGCAAAATAAACATATGTAGAATTTAAAAATATGATTAGTTTGAAGATGATTTGAAGATTAAGATTTTGTTGGTTCTACATGCCGACCGAGTGTTTTTGTTTGTTTATTTATAATGCGATGTAAGTTAGAGGGGTTTTGAATTTAGGTTAGCAAATAATAATTCTGGTCATAAATCCTTCTTTTTAAAAGTTTTGTTAGGATATTTTCTTACAAAATAATAATATTTTGCTACTATTTTCTTTGTTGGCGTGTCAACCGTATAAATAAATTAATTATTTATATATATATATATATATATATATACATATATTTACCGCTTAGCACTAATTTCTTGTATTACCTATTTTACAAACAAATATCGTATACAAACTAGAAATACGTCTATTAAATTTAAACCGACATTAACAAACAATCAAATAAATAGATTTTTTTAAATTTCGATACACATTTTGAGAGCACTTAATTAAACACTTGTATATGATCCTTGGCCCATCAAGTAAATGCGTCAATGTTCTCATCTCATCGGTGGTGGTTTCAAGCAGTATAATAATCTAAATGATATACCAGATTCATGATGAAAAAGGCACACTTAAGCCGATAAAATAATGGATTAAAGCTAAATTATTCTATTATAGCTATTATTATTTAGTAGATTAACCACATGTGTCGACTTCCTTATTGAAGGACCCAATGTCTTTTAATTTTTTTTAAAAAAAATCAAGGGTTTGGATTGGGGTTGAGGGGAGATCAATCGAAAGATATAACAATTATCTTAATTTAAAAAACAACATACAAATCTAACAAACATTAAGGAAAGGGTTTAAAAATGCTTTTTTATATCGGTTATATTTTAATGGTAATTTAAATTAAATACTTGGTGCATTCATTTGTACTAATTTGGAATCTGTAGAGGAAAATCTACAGTTGAAGGGGCGGTGAAGTAAAACATAGTTGTACCCAATAAAGGATGATCGAAGATTTTACAAATTCTAACGTAAACCCTAGAATTTAAAACTGAAAAATAAAAAAAATAAAACTTTAAAAACAACCTCAACAAACCTCAAACCTTCTCCTCCAAAAACACAAAACTAAACTTCTCAAAAATCTACGTCTTACCTCTCTAAAATCCATAACTCATTAATTGCATGCATTTTTTTTATTACAATCATTCAGGCGAATGCAGTTTTATTTTTTTTCTTTAAACAAAAAAGTTTCATAAAACTTTAACCCTTCTCCTTCAAAAAAATCTTACCTCAGATTCTTACTCAGTAGCTTTGCCACTTAGATAATTGGTGTAAAATTCCAAACTGTAGTTTAGCCTCTGTAGCTCCTGAACAATATAAAAGGTATCCGTTTAAATTGCCAAAGAAGAAGAAGAAGAGCACAAACAGCACATTAGCATTACCAGTAATGGTCAATGAATCCGCTGTCCGGAATCGCACACTGGCCCTATGTCCCACAAGAGATTAAAGGATCCAATGAGAACTCTTCAAATTACATGCACTTTGTGTAAAAAAAAATAAAATAAAATTTTGTCACACAATCATTGGTCTAGGCCTTCTCTGAATAGCTTTTTCTCAAGCTTTGCTTACGGAATTTATGATATTTTCGGGTTTTCATAGATGTAACTTAACTATGTCACAATTACGATCGAAGTAGGCACCCATTAAAATATTAACATTTTTCCTATAGATCAAGGCGAGAAATACAGAAACAAAAATCTTTCCCTATCTCACTCAATCACAGTCTGATTGGTTGTATTTTTTGTTGATATTAAAAAGTATTTATTTTACTTTTAACCAATCTTTTATTATTATTTTTTTTTTTACTTTTTTATCTTTTTAACTTTAACTTGTCACCTCGCCTAAAGTTGAATTCCTAAAAACCTAAAAATAGTTGTATAGTTACTATCACATTTTACTTCTCACCCCAACCCCTATATACACGTAAATACAAAAAAATACCTCTTTGCCCATATCTCCCATTAGGATAGCCGGATTTATTCTTTTTTTTATGTAATATGAATTTAAATTACTTATCAATACATTCAATAATAATTATAGGCCAAACTTTGACCCCATCCTCCCTAGAAAGATGATTTGTCTCCAATAAAATTTATACATTTACCCAATGTGGGCCATATATATGATATTACTATTATAAGAAAAAAAAATCATAGAAAAAAATAATTACAGCTAATATAGATCATAAAAAAACTGTCGGACCGATATTTCTTAATCCCAAAATAAAAAAAAGCTTAAAATTTTAGAAAATCGAATCGAAAACAGATGCTTAGCAGGGAACTATTCCATGACCCACAATCCGCCATTCCGATGGGTTGTTTTCCCTGCTTCATTCAAAAGGTGTTTTCAACGAGCTTTCAACTTTTTTTAACTTTTCACATTAAATTAATTGATAAGAATTTTTGAATTGTTACCTGTGTTGAAATAAATTTGATTATTTTGGAATTATTGGTTATAATAAAAACAAAATAAAAAAACACAAACACAAATTATTATAGACTGTATGTACGCAGTTTGGCCGAAAGTCGTTGGACACATAATAACAAATATTGAGTAGAAATCGCGCAATCGCAATTGTTTTTATTATTCCAACACAAAGCACGTGTTAACTGAAAATATTATGTGTAAATAATCTTGAGTAATCTTGAGTTGAAATCGCTCATGTATTCGGCCAAACGACATTCGGCTTAATGGCCATGTACCGTAACTTGATTATGAGCTTTGCATTTTCTGTCATCATTTTTTATTTTTTTTTTTTTTGGTAGGCAATAAGTTTTCTCGGTGTGATTTAATTTTAATTTTGGTGTGCTAATAACAAACAAAATTTTCACAAAAAAAATATTTGGGTACTAAAAATTGTGCTCTATATATACTGAACCTATTTTTTAAAATATTTTTTATATAAATCTATAATATATATTTTTAAAATATTTTTTTTATGAACATTGTCAACGGAAACGAGTATGTTTAAGTTTTATATTTTTATCTCATTGGATCCTGTAATCCATTGTGGAACATAGGGCCAGTGTGCGATGCCGGAATCGTGAATAATCAACGCCATCATACACTTATTGTTCTATACATATGTAACAGGTCGGCTGAAAAGTTCGTATCGTTTCAATGAAAAACAATTTTTTTTGTAAAAATTCATTTTTATTATTCACATAGTTTCCTTCCATGGCGACAGAGCGATTATAGTGTCCTTCCAAATTTTCGATACCACTCTTGTAGAAGTCCTTCGGTTTGGCCTCAAAATAGGCTTCAGTTTCGGTGATCACCTCTTCATCGGAGCCAACATTTTTTCCTGCGAGCATTCTTTTGAGGCCAGAAAAAAGGTAGAAGTCACTAGTAGCGCCCTCTCATAGAAACGATACGAACTTTTCAGCCGACCTATTATCTTGTTCTTTTTTCGGCTATCGCTTGGAAAACTACACACCCCACCATAGTTTTATTTGTGTAAACTTTTTAAAACGGTCTAAAATTCATGATAAAAAAATCATAATATGCACATTATAAAATATATCGATTTGCCTCTGACACTTTTTAAATTAAAATTGTGTGAATTTATTGTTAACGCCGCCTTTATACTATTTACTTCGTGTACTAGACGAATAATATAATAGATAGAAGAACATCCTTAAAATGAGGACATAGCCGCAGAGCCGAAGTGGTGAGCTGAATTTCTACGTTCTTACTAGTTTTTATTTATTTTATAAACTGTGGATAGTAACATTCCACTAAAAATGTCTTCTGTTTGTTAAGTGCGATAGCCACCAGCTAAGACTATTCTGATGATGTAAAAATGCATAATCCGATCCGAATGTTCTTCATGGTCTTCTATGATGATTCGATTCGCTTGTTTTCAATATGTTTGCATATTATTATTTCTTGTTATACTGATAAGATTTACATTCTTCATCATTAAGAAAACTATACGGGCTTCACATCAATAAAATAATTATTATCAATAATAAATAGTATATAGCTGTCTAACCATAAGAATAATTCATTGCTCAATGCTGAAGGTCCATTCAATTAGAATATTAGTGTAATATATACAGTGTATATTGAAAATATAATAGCCGTGATTCTAATGGCGTTGTTACCTTATTTAAAAAAAAATAATCGCAAAATCTGACCTATATATATATATATATATATATTTCTCTATACGCACCTTTATATGTATATTAAAACTCCCGGACGTTATAAACATCGGAAAATACCTCGTTTTGCTGATTTATAATATTCCACTCCATGCTGTCGTTACTCACTACACGATGCCACAACAAATAAACACAATAACAACATAGTAAAACAAACACTCAGAGTACAAGTACATAAACATACACATGCCTTCTTTTCAATTGAAGCACATGTTTATTAGTATTGTCCAAAGTAATTAGCGTAGAAGGTGTAATTGCTTGTTTGTTAAGTACTCTGCACCTTGCATATGGTTAACGTTGCCTCTTGTATAAGTAGCACTTGGTCATAATCTGTCAGTCATTATTAATGTAACTTACTAATGGATAAGTACTCGATATCGTTACGGACAACAAAAAATATATTGTGAAAAATAATTCATCGTAAATCATGAACTACCTGCTAACAGTAAGTGATATTGAACTAATAACTAGTGTCGTTTGAAAACCTAAATATTTATGTTTCAAAAAGTTTTTAGCCGTCTCATTTGTGGTTATAATCGAGCCAACATTGGCCATTCCAATGAAATACACACCGATCCAACGTTTCAAACGAGGAATAGAACTGATCTACAATGAAGAAGATGTCCCTTCGAATCGACAAGTTCTACTAGAAATTGAACCAAACCACAGTGCAGCCATCGGTGATAGCATTAGAATAGATCGACAAAGTTTTGCCGACGATCATATCGATGAGATTGACGACTTGGAAATGGCCGAAACTCACGTTTTTCGCCCTCTCTTTCGGTATCGTGCGCAAGTGGAACAGAGGAGGCGGCTGAGGAGACCATTGCAGGAATAGTTATTTTATAAAAACATTTAGGATTATCTATGATAGTTTATTATTTATTGTGATAGATTTAAAATTTAAGTATATTTCTATTTGTTTGTATTAAAGGACTGAGTCTCTTTTTTAGCGTAAGTACTTGATATATAATTATTTAATTTATTCACACTGCACTGGCTAAGGATAACTTCGACTACATTATAAGTTTAGCATGTTTAACTTTTAGGAGTGAAAATATTGTAGCCTTGACCTACTATGCTTGTTGTTAAATAATGACATATTAAAAAATCCTTTTGACATCAAAGTTGGTATAGCCCTGAATCTCCACACAAACAAGATAATGTGATAAACTAAGTTAAGTATGGCTCTGTATTGTGCAACTTCATTTTTATTGATCCTCGTGTGAAGGTCCGTGATCTTCTTCCGAGAACCAGTTTGTGCTCTCAATGAAGGCTGTGATGCTCTTGAGACTTAATTCTTTGATGACATCGATTGTGGTTACTGGTTACAATCTCTACATAATGACGACTCTATAGCTCGGATTTTGTTTATTTTGGGGATTTTGTTCCTAAATAGCCTGAATGGCCTGGAATCCGAAAGAGCTCTACTGGCATTCTTTTACCAGACCCGATCTTGTTAAGTGTGTGTCAATAGCTTACAATGCTGAAACGTAGAGTTTTGTTTGTTATTTGTTTTTCAAGAAGGATTAGTGCACCTAGAAGAATCGCATGTATCTCTGCTGTTGCAAAGTTTCCAAGTGGTATGTGGAGCTTTATATTTTCTCTACTTGAATAGATTCCAGCACATGATTGGCCGTCCATTCTGGAGCCATCAGTGAAGATAGAAGATCCACCACCTGTGAAGTGGCTCTCATTCTGCCATTCTTCCCTTTTGAAGGATTTTTCAAAAGAGTAGCGGTTTTATGTTGTCAGTTTTCATAAAGAGATTTCATTCTATGAATGACGACTTTGTAAGGATTAGTGCATGACTGATTATTGTTCCAGTACTTATCCATTCATTATTGTCTAACATGCGTAATGCAGTTAGAGTAGCTTCGCTTTCTATAAACAAAGGAAGGGGCGTAAGCTTTAGCTAAAAAATTGTGACAAAATTACATCTATTAAAATCTGAAAATCCGAAAATATCATGAAACCTTTGTATAAATAATGATAAATATATTTCCATGGGAGGCCCAGACAAACTATAGTTGTGTGCCATATTTGTTTATATATTTATTTAACAGATAAAGGAAAATACTGATTTAAAAAACAATATGTAGTTTAAATGAAAAAAAAATTAAAATACAAAGATACAAGAGAATCTGGTATCGAGTAACATTAATACAATAAAAAAACCTTAAAGTATATTTTAGTGATCACTTCATAAGGAGCATTTATGCCATAAGTTCGCCTTGAATCATAAGCCAATACTTCAATATTACTTTGTACTTGTAGTCTTACTTTATGCTTAAATGCATACTTTTTAATTACTTCTGTTACTAGGTGATGAAACATGTTCTTACGTACGTATTTAACATGGCACTTTCACAATTACACTAAGTACTTTGGTCTGGAAAATTTCTTCCACTTAAATAAGTTTTTTAAAACATTTTTGTTTAATTTTAGCTCTTTTATTTCATAATAATTATACAAGATACGATAAATGAATAGGTTTCCTTATTATCATATATGAAAATCCCAAAAATCTCGTAAAAGTAAGCAAATAAATGTGAGCTTTATATTTGCACCCTGAATAAAACCGTTGCTTAACACGCACAATTCCGGCATGTTTACAGAAAAAGGGAAAAATCACAATGCTAAACATGACTGTTAAACGTTTGTCTAACAAGCCGCTTTGACTGAAAAATAATATTATATACATTACAACAATTTCTCCTTTGTAAACTCATTCGGAATGTGTGTATATACAGGGCCGTGTTACCGAATATAAAAAGCCCTATATATCTTTTGACCCTTTCTGCTTAGACTATGTATATTATTTGGCATGAGCCATTCGTCTTTGGGTGCTCACATTCATTAAGGGTCATGCGCCTCGCTGCTCATTCCCGCCCCAGTAAACGGACACGCGGACACAACAAATTTTAATTGTAATAACGAAGCTTATTTTGCATATACACAAAATGACGCACCAAGGCTATAGCGAAAAGGGTTGGTACACACACACAATGATGAAATTGCACAAAAATCTTATGAATCCAAGCAATTTGAATTTCTCCGCAACCACCCCCGACCCTTTCGCGCACACAAAACAACGTTCGGTTGGGAAGTATGTAAAATGTGTTTATATGTATGTGTGTGTGTACTTTGTATATGAATCCAGAGTACAATACTATACGTGTTACTGCAAATTGTTTTTACGTTCACCATTATGAGGGAGAGAAATATTCCTGTAGATGACCATAAAACATCTAGCCCTTGTTTGGGTGAGTATTTATGGATGTGGATTAAATGTGATATACATTGTAAAAGACACGCATGTAAATTGATAAGAATTTACATTTGGGATTCTGCCGTATTTTTATGCACTTTCATACATTTCTGTTAATATATTACAAATATTGATATTGGAAATACATTTGAAACTAACAAAAATAAATAAGTTATTAGATTTTTTTTAAAATCAAAGAAAATTAATTTTCATTCATAGCAGATTATATAATAAAATAAAGCAACAAACATATGGCAGCCAAGTGATATAAATAATAATGGCGTGTGCTGTTCATTTAGTAAGGGTGGCCATCGTAGAGATAGCCATATGCATATGTTTATATATATATATTGTACAGTAGATTCAATATATTTAATGTATGCATAAAGCAATAAGGGTTAATCTAGAGTTTACACCCGAGAGATCGTAGTTTTGAAATGCGTGCTCAATGGAAGGGTCAGCTATTTCTTACCTCTAACAGTTGAGAAATAACGATATCCTGAGTTGGTGACAAATCGTTTGTTCTTAAATTGAACTATGTGGGAGGGTGTTTGTAATTGGACTTTTAATGAAAATTGGAACAAGGCATTTATTTTGAATTATAACCATTTTTCATATTGGCAAAGGCTTATCTGAAAGATTTTTTTATTATCTTAAAGAAAGAGGAGTACATTTTGTTATACATTTTGTTATACAACCATCTGTTTATTTGTCTATATAGACGGGCTATGATAGCGTTCTTCTGGTGTCAACAGAAATTTTACGCACTGCTTTCTCTCTAGCAATATTCACAATCACAATTCCCCTCAAAACAATTACCCGAAATCGCCAACGAAAAGAAATAAAATAAATTATTAAAATTGAGTTGTCATAAGATACTATAATAACCTTGGACAAAAAATAATTCATTCATTCTATATAATATATTTCCATTTTGAACGATTTTTGTATAAAGAAAAAAATGTAGTTCCAATAAAATCTAACTTTAGTCATTCTACATGGATTGTGGATACCAATTAACTGAGAATGTTGTATCCATTTAGCGTGATCCAGCGTGCGATGTGTTCTAGACCTAGATGATAGTGGATGTATAACAACTAATACAGAGCTAGATTTTAATATTATTTTCTGACAAGCATTTTCTTCTTATTTCCAGAGTTTTGGTATTATGACATGTGGATATTATGTCGCATATACTGGTTGTCCGCAAAATCACCATCATAACTGTCCATAATATCAAAATATGACTTTAGGTATGTTTTTAGAGTGCCAAATATACAAAATTCCGTATTATTAAATTCTGATTTTTGCTACGGAAACGGTTAAAAATTAAAGTAATATTTTTTATACTTTCGGAGAAAAATATATGTTTGTCCATTTCATGAAAAATTATGAAAAAATAATGTAGTTTAAAATAGCATAACTGAAATAATTGAAAAAAAAGATATTGCAATTCAATTAAAAAATTATTAAAAAAAATCAATTACAAATTCGAAAAAAATTGGTAAATTTATGTATTTTGCCGGAGAATTCTGAAGAAACATAGGAAGCTGTCCCGAGACGAGCCTCCAAACCGCGCGTAAAAACTTCGTATGGAGAGGTTTAAGTCACATATCTGCAACGAAAAACACACAATGAAAAATAATTAAATATATATTGTAATTACATAGAATTGAAATATGTGAGCAATCGATTAATCCAAATACGCCCGGCATTTCAAAATGGTCAAATACCATCAAACCTAAAAGTAGGAGAAAGCGTAAAATTGTAAACTTATTACTGGCGCCAGATAATCTTGGCCGACCGATGTCTGGTAGGAATACAAATTTAAACATTATTAATAAGCATACATTACATTGCAATCGATCTTTTATAAATGGCCACATAATATTTAAAAAAGTTCGGCAAATCTCCTTATTGAGACTATAAAGACGCTTGAACTCTTCATCCTTGAGATTGACAAAAATATGGTTTTTGTCTCGGTAAGTTCGTCGCGCAGTAGCGCATTTATTTGTAGATGCTATATTATATTTTTTTTAAAAAAATAAATATTTAAAATGGATGTGAGTAAAGAAAGTGGTCCTAATGACATAGCCCCTATAGTGCTGCAAAAATATGCTTTGAACCTCGCGTTTCTACTACTCTTCCTTTTTAATGCCTAACTTTACCAAGCCGTTGGAAGGTGTTATACATTACACCAATTTTTAAATCTGGATCTAGGAGCGATGTTTCCAACTATCGTGGTGTAGCGATTTCCCATACTATTGCCAAGTTGTTTGAATACATGGTCTGCGATGTAATAACGGAAAGAATGAGAAGAGTATAGTATATCACCATCTCAGCATGGATTCATGGCTGTTCAACATCCACGAATTTAGTGGAGTTTAAGATTTTTTTTTTTTAGCTTTTTTAGTTGCTGGAATTCGGTATTCACTCATCTATACTGAATTGGATTCCATCCTATCTATCTGATCGCAAACCATACGTTCTGATTCGTGGCGAACGCTCTGAACTGTTTAATGTTAGCTCTGGTGTGCCTCAAGGTAGCCATTTAGGAC
>JANSTU010033651.1:0-11746 GCA_027564075.1 Bolitophila hybrida
GCAAGAGGAACCTACTGATTTAAAGTGCTACATTCGAAAAACACTTCGGTCTGCCGGCCGGGTTTAAACCGGCGACCGCCCATAAACCAGGAAAACGCGTTAACCCACTCGGCTATGGCTATGGTTATAATAAATCATACACGATATAAATAATACCCGGAATAATTTACCCGCCGACTCATTAAGTCACCACTCACCACTCCTTCAGCAAACACATCAGGCCGACGATATTATCCTTGCTAAATGTGGCTTGAACCACATTTATTCTTCTAAACAACCCAAATACTTTATTTTCCTAACATATTAATACTACCGTGCGCAGCGTATAGTGGGCTGTCTACACAAAACTAAGTGTACCCTTTAATTGCATAAATACAGTTTTCATATCTGATACACTCACACCTACCGTAACACCGCAGCCTTCATCATTCCTAAAATGTTCGGTCCCTAAAAGCCCTATTGACCTCCTCGACAATAATAATTAGTAACTCATTCTCGTAACCTACGAATTTGCAACCACGTGCATGTTCCATACTGTAGGACCACATATAAGGGGACTGCCTCCCTAAGCTACTTTATAAACCGTGCCATTCTTGTACCTCAACACACGCTTTTCGACCCTTAAAATAACTTTTCCATAGTTTCTCCTAACCGCACCTTACATTGAAAATTTGAAAGGACCGGGGGTCTGTCCTGATTTTCTGCGGAGACTTGAGCAGGACAAGCAAATTTCCAATCTTCCATTCCGTCAGGAAATAGCCTTCAGTTATTTATAGGCTGTACAATATGATAACGTGTAGTCGACCAACACATCGTTCAAGTAAAGTTTGTTTAAAAAATTTACTCAAAGTAACCCGATAAAGAAAAAAAGATATCTAACCATATTTCTCATGAGTAATTATGTGTCGAGGTTTCTATCTACTTGGATCACTATTATGGTAAGTTTAGTGTTTACGGCCCACGTAAACCGAGGAAAGGCACGACATCGAGCTGCTGAAAAGTTTCATACAGCAATACCAGTTTAAAATGGAAGAGCAAATTATTTCGACAGATTCAATGGCTCAAGAGTTAACCTCGACGAACGACTGACAAATCCAATAGAGTGTGTTGCGATAATAATTCTAGGCTGGAAGGGTCGGAATTCCCGAAATGAGTGTGAGTTTGATGTTGAGTGTAAATCTCCAAGAAGCAAACGATGAATAACAGAAGGTTTTCGCTGATATAAAGCGGTTTAACTGCCTTTACGATACGAGAGAACGAAAACAGATGTAGTAAACCAAACCTATAATAAAATCAAAGCTTTATTATTTTGCAACATATGGCTTAAAACAATATAAAAATATAAAAAGATTTTTATAAAGAATTGTTAATGATATAATATTATAATATAATATATCGCTTGTCAAATCTAATAGGAATATGCTCTACTGGAGACTCCAGTCTACGAATGATGTTCTCATGTACGTATCTAACTGGACAGCTAACTCGCCACGCTGAAAAGCTATTAAACCATCTGGAGTATCAAGAACAACCCAGCCTATGCTGAAGCTTTCGTATTCAAGCCACTGATGAAACTCTGCCCGAATCAACTTAAAAGGACACACAAGAACATCGGGCTTATTGTAAAAAAAATCATTAGCTAAAGTAAAGTATTTGGGAACATCGCTCCATAGAATACAACAGTACAAAGGTGAATGCAAACATTTAGGCAGACCGTCAGAGGCAGACTATACGCCCGAAATGATAAAAAAATCTCTTTTTCACCAAGACAACGCACCAGCTCACAAAGCATTGAAAACAAGAACCGAATTGGGATTAGAAATATTTCACAACACTCAATATATACCCGTTCAACTGTTACCTCTTCCCTAACCTGCAAAGATTACTAGCTTGTAGGCGCTTCTACTCGAATGAAGAGATTATAGCTGAGACAAACGCTTATTTGGATGTTTTTTTATTGCTTAGGCCTGGAACTTTTCAATCTGTCTAGTATAATAAGAGCACTTCTTTTATCAAAAAACAAATATTATATGATTTGATATATTTTTATGATTGTATGAATCATCTAATTCTTTTCGATGATTTGTAAATATATTTGCGTTTATATATATAAAACAATAATTAAAACTGACTATCAATGATATCCATATACTTTGTATTGCTTCAATCTGACACCTAACATTCCACTCGAATGGGCTCAATTAATTTCAGGCTATTTATATATACGCACACCATAACTGGCACGTCAATTAAAAAGCTCCCCCAAAAACAAAATCCCGAAATAACTATTGTCGCAATATGATAATTACCTAATTTGTATGTAAATGCGTCAATGTTGTCAAACTGTGTGCACGCATATATTATTGTTATTACCTATTATTATTATTATGATTATAATAATATCGCAAAGCCACAGAATACGCCAACACACACAAACACATCACGCCACGAATGGATTGTAAATAAAACGCTATTATATACAATGTTTTGCATAAATATGTTTAAATAGCCTCAATGTATGCGCTTACGCATTGACAGTGGAATTAATTGGAATTGAATGCCTGATGCCTGGGCGCAGTTGTCCAGAAGCGAGCGGCCGGCACACCCGCTATGCGTATTTATAGAATTTGCGGTTTGACATTTTTCCGCATTAACTATTAATTATTGTAGTCAGCATCGATCAGACCGGGGGAATACAATAATTTTGTGTGTGGGGTGGGGAACATCAGGCGTGTGTATACTATAAAACACGCATAGTGCATACACTGGAAATTGAAACAATATAGTAACAACAACAACAAAAATGACGAGGATGATGCACTCTGCTAGCATGCGTTAATACGATTTGTTTGAATGTGTGCACTGTACATCGTGACGCAGCAGCAGCCCAGTCGATTAGGAGCATGATTAATTGATTTCGGGACCACGCATTGCAAAATCATGCGCATGGTTTTGCGATAAAACAAACTTCATTATCCGTGCTCGATGGCCATCAGCAGTATGTGTGTGTGTGTTTTGTGTGTAGATTGTATTTTAACCACATCCGATCGCATCTGAATTTCGTGAGTGCGTGCTTGTTTCCGTACCACACACACATACCTATAGATTGTGGATATTTTATTTTTTTCAACTCGCGTAGAGCTTTTGTTTGGAACAATCTACTCGTGTGCATGGGTACACAATGTGTTTAAATAATAATCAAAATGAGAATCAAATAATGATCGAAACTGAAAAATTAAATACAATCCAGATGTTATAGAGAAATTTAATTTAAAGTAGATTTAAAATCAATGAAATACTATTGAAAATATAATATAGATAAAAGCATATTGCAGTTATCTATTCTAGCTTATCATCACAGTCATCCACAATCTATAAAGCGACCAACACTCATGAAAATACACTGAATTAAATGTTAACAATTTAGAGTTTTGAATTGTAAAAACACAAAACCGTCAAAACGATTTCGAATAATGAACTTTAAGCTCATTTAAAAATAGTAAACGAAGCCGCCCTATAGTCGACGAACAAAGCAATGAGTAGAATAAAACCATTTATAAAAAAACTTAGAAAATTTGTTTTTTTCCATAGAGCTTAGTAATTATAGCTATTCAAATTTGTAAACATAACGCATTTATTTTTCATAGACTTGACAAACAAACTGAAGAAAAAAAATGAAAAATATATAGTTGACTTCTATGGGATGAATTGTCATATAATAAGAACTAAGAGGCCCGATTTATGTGCAAATAATAGTTTAGTTTATCTGCACAAATTTGGATAATGCCTTAGGCCCTACTGTACTCCAGACACACATATTAGAAAAAAGGAAAGAAGGGACTTTCTCAATACGCATTGTACTAATGCCAGACACAAACTTCTACAGATAATTAAGTTCCGGAGAATTAAGCCATCAATGTTTGGATGATATTACGGTGGAACGTTCTTAAGCATCCTTATTAATATTAATAATTATTGATACAATTTGATATTACTTGGTTCGATGATAGATAATCAAAAATTACTTATACAAACTTTTTCTCGACCTTATCCTTTTTGCGCGTAACGAAGTTTTCCATTTCCCAACTTTACCAGCATTCCATTTTAATATGCATTTCAAACTGACTTATTGCATTCGACATTACGCCACAGACTACCACAAAATCCGTGTATAATATAAATTCTCAAACCACAGAGCCACACATAATTTTGATACTCTCTACAGTTGTAAAAAATCTCACATAAAACGAAATGCACGCATATTATGTGTTATGCGAAAAATGTGCACAAGCGCCAGAGCACTTATCCCATATCTTAACCGTGGTCGTACTGCTTCTCGCAGGCACATATTAAGTAGCCCGAGGAAAAAAAACGACGACGAGTTCACATGGCTGCCGCATACTCTCTACGCTTATAGAAAAATCTTTTCTAACCGATTATTTAAGTAAAACACACAAAGCTAGACAGTGAACAAGTAAACTAGATAATATACAAGTCGGTGCATATATTGTAAGATATTCCTTAGTATATTATATTTATTATGGGTACACACAAAGCTCTCACTCGCATCGTAATTTAATGAAGTCATTCGCTGAAAGTATGCATTATAAAATATTATTATTCTATGTGACGTTGTGTAGGATGCACGACACACGACACAAGGTATATCTGCTATATTTGTTGTTATTGTTGTTGTACTGCTGTTACAACAAGAGAGTATACATTCTGCATAAACTGTACAAAGAATATGAATTAAAAGAAAACACGCTTGCAGGCCGTTTTATATGCCGGAAAAAACAACAAAAGGGAAAAAGCCAAGCGTTCACAGGAAAAGCGCAATTTCTCTAAAATGGATTGTTTTGTATATGAACGGGTACAAGCGCGATATAAATTGGGTCATTGCAGATGTTTTTTTCGTTCGTTCATTTTAAATATGTTTCTGTGTGTGTGTGAGTGCGCACTAATTCAGTTTTGCATGGGGGGAGGTAGGTGGTCGTACCATTGTGATGGAGCTGGTTGTATTTATGTAAATATTAGGGTAGTTTATTTATATGAAAATATTTTGGATTTATCATTGGCTTCGATTTTTGTATGCGTTTTTACAAAAAAAAATCTTTTTACTCATTCATTTTTCAGTTTTAAAAATTCGGATTTTTTACTTTTTACAGTTATTTTAAACAATATTATTACAATCAATTTATTTAAAAAATCTGCAGTCGTTTTCATCTTTTTAGTTGAGTTGAAAATGCATTCGATTTTTGTGCCGTCTGGTAATTTCCATTTGCAAAGAAAAGGGACCATTTATTCTTTCTAATCATTCTTAATGAAAATTACATTTTTAGGAAGCTTCTATAGCTTAACTTACAATTTTGTTCCTCTTTTAATAGGTTAATTAAAAAGTAGAATGAATTTTGAATAGGAGAGTTACATTAAAAAAAATCTAATCTAAAATATTTTTTTCTAGTAATAATAATAATTTAATATTGGCAAAATTATGGTTTATGCGGCAAAAAAAAATAAAGTACATATATATTTTAGGAAATTATATAAAGATTCCAAATGGGCCATTTTTTGCACGGATTTTCCTTTTACAAATTTACATACAAAGGTGTTTGTCATAGGTAGACACATCAAAAAATCAAAATGAAATAGAATATATTTTATTTTAAAATACTTTTTTTTTCAATCCAAATATTTTAAAATAGTTAATGTTAATAATAGATGAAAATATTTTATTTTAAAATATTTCATTAGAAAAATAAAATAGTTTATTTGAAAAATATTTTGAGAATATAAAATAGTTTATTTGAAAAATAGGTTGTCTTTGAAATTGTTTATTTTTATTAGGCAGTTTAAATTATTTTATTTTAAAAATTATTATTGTTTTGGAATTTTGAAATATTCAACTTTTTTTTCAAAAATAAATATTTTAAAAAAGTTAATTCCTATAATAATGCTGGATTTTAAAATTATATCTTTTCAGAGCATCTAGCGGTTCTTTCTTTGAGTAATTTTGAATAATTTGCTAGATGCTCTAAAAAGATATAATTTTAGGAAGTTTCAAATCCAGCATTATTATAGGAATCATTAACTTTTTTTTAAATATATATTTTTTTAAATAAGTTCAATATTTTAAAATTCCATAATAATAATCATTTTTAAAATAAAATAATTTAAATTGCCAAACAAAAATAAACTATCTTGAAGATAAATTATTTTTCAATTAAACTATCTTGAAAATAAACTTTATTTCAAAACTATTTTATTTTCTCAAAATATTTTTCAAATAAACTATTTAAAATGTTTTTGCCTACTTATAAATATATTTTATTTTAAAATAGTTATTTCAGAAACAAAATATTTTATTTCAAAATTATTTTTTTCAGAAATAAAACTATTTTTCAAGTGTCTGGTCATAGGGTACTAATCCAAAAAAGTGCTTTAAACTATTGTTTTCCAAAGGAAATTTACTAAAGGTATTGGTTTTAAATTGTATATATTTATTAAGTAAAACATAAAGTGCTGTGTGGGATGGGGTCGTTTTATGTATATTTAGATTCCTTAATTCCCACACTTGTGTCTTAATGGTGAATTACAAAAACGACAGTTCAAATGGTAGATTTAGATATGGTACGTATAATAATACAATATAAAACAATTTAAAGTTCTCCCAATAAAATTAATAGAATAAGAACACGAAATATTACTGACATATGGTTAAATGTGTTACGATTATTAAAAAAACAAATAAACACGGCAATTACGACTTCAACTAGTTTTTTATTCCATTTGGATAATAAATAATATTACATAAACAGCCAATAGATCACGAATCTATGCAGTCATTATAAGCAGTTTGGTAAATAAAATCAAATTTTAGAATTTTGTCATTTTTTTTGTATACCAAAATTTTATTTGTCTTTTTTATGTCCAAAAAAAAAAAACAAAATATTAAATTTAAGTAAAAAACATATTTGTCAATAAAATATTTTTGTTTAAAAAAGCGTAAAAATAAAAAAAAATGTTGGTAAAAAATTAACCATTCAAAGTTTTCCAAAAAAAAAACAATTATTTTTACAGTTTTGTCGTATAAAAATCAAAGTTTAGTCCGAAAATATCAATTTTAAAGTTTTGTCGAACAAAAACCATAGTTTTAATTTAAAGCCAGTGTTTTTTTGTTTTGTTTTGTCACCAAAATTATCAATATTCGTAAAAATGTCAATTTTTACAGTTTTTTTAATAAAAATGTTGGTCAAAAATCCAAAAATTAAAGTTTAGTTGTTTATTTAATTTTGGTAAAAAAATCGAAATTTTACAGTAATGTCAAAAAATATACTTTTACATATCGTCAAAAAACTTCAATCTAAAATTTTATAAGAAATAAAAAAACACCATTATAAACCTGTTATTACAGTTTTGTAACAAAAAATAATATTATTTTTGTCTAAAAGACACATTTTACGGATATGTCCAACAAAAAACAGTTTTTTTCTAATAAAAATATATAAATATACATATATAAAAAAAATTAATTGTATTTATAAGTTTTCTTAAAAAATTACCATTTTGTACAAAAAACAATTTGGCTAAAGTAAAGTTTAGGGGCGGAGCGACGCGATCTGATGCCTGATTGTACAAACTGAACATTGGCCAAACATTTTTTACAGTTATGTCAAAAAATGAGTAAACTTTTACAGTTTTAACAAAAAAAAATTGGTTTTGAAAAAAAGTGTCGATAAAGTTTGCTAAAAAATTAAATTTAAAATTTTAGATAACATTTTTTACAGTTTTGTATCGAAAAATTATTAAAAAAAGGTAAATTAAAATTAAAAAAAAAATGTATATATACATCTAAAAATTAGTCAACTTTTACAGTTTTTTTGAACAAAATAAAGAATTTTAAAATTTAGTAAAAAAAGGAAGATAAATTTATAAAAAACATTTTTAATGTTTCGTAAAAGCTTTTTAAAACAAATTATAAATTAAAATTAAAAAAAAGCTCATCAATTGTTCAATATTTGGTAAATATTAGCCAATTTATACAGTTTTGTATCGAAAAATTGATAAAAATTAATAAAACTTAAGGATTTTTTTAAAAATACTATACAGAATAATGTAAATTTTGTTAAAAAAGCCACATTTTACAGTTTATTTAAAAAACAAATTTGCAGAGTTTTATTTTCTCAAAAATATCAAACTTTCAAAGAGCTTTGCGGCATTGCACACAGGCCCTTTCTCATTGATTAAAGAAACCCATGATGATGAAAAAATACATTTAAGCAGGTAGTACTGTAGCTGGGGTAAAAATATGAAAACATTAACACAGACAAAATATTCTAAATTTTAAAAGCATTGTTTCATAAAGCTTTCAGAATTTAGAATTTTTAGTATTTATTTTATAGCAAAATATATTTTTTTATTTGTAGTTTTGTCTAAATGAGTTTTGTTTTCTAAAAACGGAACACAAATAAGAAAAAACCCAATGATAAATCGAAAATACATGGTATACTGAATCGCCCTAATATTCGCAATATATGTCAACTGTGTGACTGCATTTCCGACATAAATATATGTGTATGAGCTTATAAAATATATGTGCCAGTACGATATATTGTCGAGGAGCACGCAAAAAGTTGGCTAAGGCCATCGCTATATACTGGTGCTGGCGGTGACGCGCCTGTGATCGGACAAGTGGTTCTCTCTGTGTCGCATGCAAAATAGCAAATCGTTGTCAGTCTGGAAAAATATTCGTTGCTGGCAACACACAAACATACATATATACTATATATATACATAGAAAGATAGAAACGTTCATTTAGAGTGGCCCATTGCACACATGCAAACGCCTCCGAGTGCAGATAAACTTGTTTCGCGTGTCACTTCCATTGCGGCCACAATTTTCGGCACCCTAACTTAGTGCGGATATGCATATACATTATACATATATATATATATATATATATATATATATAGAATTTTAAACCGATATAGATGAAACCAGGCATTTCCATGTAAATAATTGGTCCCGCAGCGCGCTAGGTCAATGATCTTTTTTTGCTGGGTAAAAGAAACAGAATATTCACATTAAATTACCATACATTCAAGAGACATTTTCCGCAGTGCACATACTCACATACTCCACCCCCTGGCTGGCAAGAAAGCGACCGCACCCTGACCTGCGGGAAACATTGCGCATATTTTACGTATTCATGAACAAATGTTCATTAATTCAATTTGTGTTTTTTTGCACTCTTCTGTAGATCCCTTCGAGAAAAACGACATCAGCGCTTTGTATATATATTATAGATATATATGTTATATAGTATTTCGAAGGACACTCCAAATAGCCCCTGAGCGTGCTGGTAACCCCACCACACATTTCATATCCTAAGCGCGCTTACTCAATTGAAAGTGCTTCGAACACAAACAAGAAAATCCTCCGTGATGTTGTGCGTGTGTATTAGTGTGTATATTTAAACTATTCGCATGCGAAAGTGGAGGAAAATCCGAGCTTTAAGAGCTTTTCATTCCGCATCGAATCTATTTAATTCGGTAATTCTGTAATTCAGTGTTTACATCGAGCGTGCTTCAGTGAGTGCACACAATTCTAGTGAGAATTCATTCTGACACTTCCGCGTTGAAAATGTAGACCACCGAACGCCCCACTCCCCTTTTATACCATTATATATGCGGTTGTACCGTTATATATTGTGCGTGCTCATTGCGGGCAATAAATTGTAAGTGACATCGCAGCATCAGCGAGCGCGCATGGATGATAATAATGTGCTTGCAAATAAGAATGTCAATGCGGTGACGTCGGAAAAAGGGAGAGGGCAAATATTATATAGAAATGTAAACTATGTTTACGCGTGCACAGGCAAGCGGATTTTGGTATACCGTTAGAATATGTAGATGAGTTCCGCTGTTCGGTTCCGCGTGTCGGGAATTGATCATGCCGGCAACACACACACACATTCCCACATTTCTCGAGTTACTCAAGTGACATTGATCGATATATACTATGTATTTTATTACATGTAGGTATATTATATGTTATACACGTACAATTCATTCAGGCAGAGGGTATTATGTTTGTTGGGGTTGCGGTTGTGAGTGCCGCAAATCTTTATTGCGTGCCTTTGCGTAAAATTCCGGGGTAATTCTCTCGTATATTCATAGTAGCTACACACATTTTCCTGTTTTCTTTTTTTTATTTGAAGGAAAAGCACAGACGATTGCGTTAGTAATGTGATTTTGTAGTTTATATTATATTATACTCTATATATGTTTACCCTCGTCATTTAAGAATTATAGTAAATAGATTAAAGATTAATTTGTTATGTAGAAAAGCTTTTACATTTTTTATGAATTTCCTTCTGTTGCATATTTTAGTGGGTAAAAGCAATGGTAATAAAAAAAAGAATTGAGAATATTATATACACATACATGTGTTCTAGCGGCCGCTGCAAATTTAATTAAAGAATTAATTTAATATTCGTGACCTGAATATAAATTTAACATATATATATATACAGTTGGACAGAACAAAAACTGATCTCAAACAAATTTTAAAAAGTTTTTCTTTCTAGAACAACTTAATATATGGCCAGTACCAAATTATTTTAGGTTTTAAACATAAATATATTATCAATAAAATCAAATTTAGCCAAAAAAATTAATATATGAAAAGGGAATATTTCGGAACGTGTTTCGTGTTTCGGAACTTGTTTTGTTACCAATACTCAATATTCTTAAGGAATACTCACATTTATTTATGTTGATGTAATTTCATTTACATTTAGAATTACATTTAGAATTATCTAAAAAGTGGCTTAAGGCAGTAAGACGTTAGCCTTACTAGTCAATATATGCAGATACTCCTCTGTCTGGCTTTTTTTAAGCCCGAGAATATCAAGTATTTTAACCTCAAACCATTTGCGTCGCTGGACAAAGACGGAAACGTATCGCAAATTATATTGGGTGGTCCGTTGCCTGGCATCGAAAACTTCAGTATTAATTATGAAATCGCATTTTAGCCTGTACTCTATAATTGAGGAAATACGTGTCTAGAGTACCTTTGTGGCTTATAATATTCAAAAGGCAGGCGAGTTATCACAAGCCGCCCATAACCGTCACATAAAACGCATTTGTAAGAAATGATCCAGTATGACGAAGTTGATTTTCTCATAAAATTTACTTACAGAAATTATTTTCAGGATTTTTTCAAAATCATTGGAATTCACAAAAAAAAGGATTATCAGACCATGTTCTGAGAGGAGGTTTCAGAAGGCTATTTATGGAAATAGCTTCAAAGCACTTATTAATTAATACTGCTATTCACGATATTTTCCTTTATTTCGCTACTGAGAATCTGCCGAAATGAATTAATTAAATAATTAATCCCAATACTATATATATATCGATACTTCAATACAATAGCATTGTAAGAATGATCGATTCAATGAGCACTATTGCATATCTTGTTCCGTCGGTGAAATCAATGATGTTATCCACTGTTGATAGCATGTCTGATAATTAGCCCTATCAAGAGAGGACATCGTGTTGTTGCCAGGTCGATGGATATGGGATGTTGATCTTTGATCCATATGTTGGAAGAAGACGAATCTAACACAATATTTTCAAACATTTTCATTTATAATTTTTCACTTTGTTTTTCCTTTTTTTTTTTTTTTTTTTTTAAAGCTTTTTATTCAAATATACATCTTAAATCTAGGTACATAAAGCT
>JANSTU010033662.1:0-11744 GCA_027564075.1 Bolitophila hybrida
ATAGTGATACAAAATCTGTGGTTTTGTATGTAAACCACATAATTAATTTGCGCACGCAACTGCATCTTTCTTATATAGTATTAAATGTGTGGTAATATTTAGTATACAATACATGTACAGTTCGTAAATTTTAGTACGGTGGCGGATGAACCTCCTGAGAAGGTTAACGGCAGCGTGTACGGTACCAGTTAGTGTGGATTACCGATACCGATTATTTGGAAGCAGCAATGTACCACCAAACTTCTTATTAACGAATCACCAATGTGTCCTATTTTATGAGAAAACAACTCTTTTATTTTGAAAGGTCGATCTCTCTGGGTTTTTTTGGATTCCTCGCCAATGCGTTTCCCATCGATGCAAAAAAGTGGTAATCAGATAGAGCCAAGTCTGGTGAGTAAGCCGCATGGGCAAGCGGTTCCTAATTATACGACGCAACCACTTCCCAAATCTGCAATGTTTGGTGTGATGGTGCATTGTCATTCTTTGTGCTACCTAGATTAATATTCTGGTCGTTTTTAGGGCATATAACGGTTCAAATCGGCCAATTTTTGTCAGTAGCGTGAATCAGTAACTGTTTTACCGGATTTTAAGAGGTCATTCCAGATTACACCACGCTGATACCAGAAAACACAGAGCACTGTTTTCTTACCCAAACGATTTGGCCTTGCGCTCGATTGTGTTGGTTGGCCAGGGTCCACATACGATCTCTTGAGTTTGGGATTTTAGAAATATATCCATTTATTGCAAAAACTATTTTTACACATGTGGTTTTTCTGTTTTCCTGCTGCCTGTCATGCGGACCCATCTTCCCACCTTCAAAATCTTTCCCATGTCTTTTTAACGTTTTCCGACGGTCAACAACAAAATCTTGCGGTGTCACTCGTAACTTGATGTAGGTTTATCTGAAAGCAAAAATCTAAAAAGAATTTATTTCTGGACATGTTTAGCGAGGCCCCAACGATGCCCAATTTATTTTTATTTCTAATTTTTTTTGGAACGTTTTTAAGCAAAATTCGTGTTTTTCATCACTAAAATTCGGCCATTAAGAAGTTGTAAAATGTAGAAAGTGTGTGCAAAAGTAGAAATCGAACGCTAAGTTCTTATCGTTTATTATATAGATTATATAATAAATAATAAAAATGTGTATATCTTTATTAGAGTTGCGATCAACGTTAAATGCAGATCGGATATTGTCACCATTTTAAAAAATAACCAAATTTAATAAATTCCAATCTTTTTTATATATTTTTAAGTTTTGGGATGTAAGATTATACTTTTACAAATATTTTATGTAAGAATTTGCTCAAATCGGACAAACACTAATTAGGTGATTTTTAGAAAATCCCGAAACTATAACTTTTTTACTTCGATTTATGTAGATATGAGCAAATGACTAAAAAAGTGTTTTGTGTTTTGTGGAAATCATGAAAACTATTCTCGGCATTTTTCGATTCTACGCTCCAAAATACAAGACAATACAAGACATACAAGAAAAATGGTAGAAACCGGCTATTAAATTAGTGTAATAGAGGGATTCTGCAAATTTTATGTGCCCAGAATGGTGATTTTCCTCGGATTTTCCCAATGCAACAAAATTGACAACAAAAAGTGCACAAAATCGTACTAAAAAATAATATTGCACAATGCACACTGGCCTTATGTCCCACAAGGGATGACAGGATCCAATGAGAGACAATGCTTTTTATATTAATGTTTTCTATTTTGAAGAAATCCGGAATATCAAATCCATCTCTTAAATATTATTAAATATTTCATATAAACATCTAAAAATAGTTTCATCAAATCAAAAATAAAAAAAATGCTGGAAATGTATAAAAGGTTTAAAATTTAAATGACACAGGTTTTGCTAGATATTCTTTGAAAAGAGCCAAGTAAGTTTAAATGTAGCTGTAAAACTTTGATTACTAAGCTGAACACACATCTTTTTGGTTTCGTTTTTATTTCATTTTTGTAGACGATTCCTGTAATATATCTATTAAAAAAATCACAATTTATTTTTTTGTCCATATCATACTTATAATCTTGATAGTATTTGAATGATTTAAATTTTAATCATTAAATATTATGTACAATGCGAATTAAATCTTTGATCGAACGGCTAATATACGATAATTTCCATGTCGGTAACAAAAACACTGCTGCTACTCACATGCAGTATATCTGCAAAATAACTGGTGCGTAAGTTCAACGACACCATTGTGCATTTATGCATTTTTACTCTTACAACGTGTTTCATGTCTCGAGCGTGCTCACGAATTTAATTCCACGCACAAACTCAAAAAAATGTTTCCTTACATCATGTAATTTCCATTCTTAATTTCATGAGACTCCCGAGCACGGTTGCGTTCATTGTGGCGGGCGTGGCGTGGGCCCTCGGGGTACTATCAAACTTGCGGCATCACTCCGCTTCGCACGCCGTCTAAGTGCAACAATTCACGCATTTCTGTGTGGTGCGACCCAAAATCAAAAAAAAATCAAGTACCGCAAAAACCTAAGAAAACATACATATTTTATTTATATATGTATAACAAACGCGCACGTTTCATGCGTTGATGGTGTTCTTTGGTATTTATTCTTTCGTTCGGTTTTATGATACCAAACAAGGCGCCAGGTAACTGCAAGAGCACATTGTGGAATTCCTTTTGGCACGGGTGTGTGTGTGTGAGAGTTTATACAGGTAGCGTAGTTTTCACGACCGTATATCGAAATATGAGTGCCTTATATACTTTTCGGGTGACTTATATATAAAATACGAAAGGTGTAAATATATTTTACGAGTTCTATCCAAAAATACATACCTGCAGACAAATTAATGTTGCTCTCCATTATCCGGTTCGACTTATAGATGTTTGATCAATGGAAGGGTTTATTTATTATATTATATACAGAAAATTAAAATTTAATTTTACATATATAATTAAAAAAAAAAACAAAAATATTTTAAATTATATTTGAAATAAATATCCATTTTCAATGCGCATTCTTTTTTTGTTCTAAATTATTATCGCATCGTAAAACATAATGTGATACACGCGCTTGTGCTCGGGCTCGGGCGCATCTGCTGTTCCATGGCGTCCTAAAGCATGCGGAACTTCTTTCCGGCGCAATATGTTGTGTCAACTCGTAGGTTTGAAAATGTGTCTTTTCATAGAAGACACACGCATAATTTACAATGTTTGTGTTTTTGTTTGCGTGTTCCAAAACAGGCAATAAAAAAACATGTTTTTTTTATGTATGGTACGTGCGCAGTCAAAATAACATGGCTCTATAACAGAGGTTAGTTTTTAGAACGTTGTGACATGAGTTAACATTATATATATATTATACATGTGTATTCTATTGTCTTACTCGATGTTAATTTCAAGGATTTTAAAATTTATATTTTTTCAAAAATACCATATTTCTATTTCTCATATAATTAACATTTGTAATAACCTGTGAATATAAAAAAATACATCTTCTAATACACCAACATTGTTTATGGTTAATTGTGGTTATATCTATATATCATTAAACCCACAAAAAAGGCTTCAGTGTGTGTGTGTTTATGATTTTTCAAACAATTAACTGTACCGAAAAAAAATAAGAGAGAATCAACCCTCCAAAGTCGAAACCGGCCCTGCGCGTTGCGTCGTTCAAGAATCCAATATAATTTATAACAAAGAAAATACAGTGCGCGCGATAAACAGAAACACGCACAACTAAAGATGAAAGGAGAAAACACACACATACGTTACAACGTACCCGGACACCCTGCATGTGCGAGGGTTTACATGAATGACAAAGCTTTCTTCTTTCATATTTAAACTTAGTGTATTTTTATTAACATATATACACACAGGTTGAATATATAATGTATGTGTGTATAGTATATAATGTATATGTATATTTGTATATATTTATAATGATTTTCGTTCACTAAAAAGCACCTGTCTCAATATATTTTCATGTATATAACCTATATGTAACTAATAATTGATTGATTCTTTGCGGTGAAAAACATTTCCAAAACAATAATATAATATAATATGATTGATCAATTCTTGTTGCTATTATTTGATTTTGTGCATAAACATTAAACATTAGTACATAAATTTCATTATTTATATCACAATGTGATTTGAAGATGAAGATAAGAATTTAGTAACTTTATTGCAGAAGTTTTACCAGTTCAGCACATTAAAATGACCTGAATTCCTTGGTACAGAGGATTAAAAAAAAATTATTTGAAAAAAACAAACAATCTCAAGCCGAACAAAAATCAAGAACTAATTTGTATGTATTTGAAGAAGAAAAGGTAAACGAAGGTATATTAAATATGCGCACACAAAGACCAAACAAAGAACCACTCTAGATCGATCTGTCATGGATTAACGTACCGCAAAAAGCAAAGTTGTGTATATATGGGAATCCGTATGAGGTCCATTAGAGTCTAAAATGGACAATGTTTACTTAACAAAACAACATTTTTGAAATAATTTTTTTTTCAACTGGGTTTAAGTGCAATAATAGTAATAGGCTACCCAGATCCGGATAAGTCGATCATATGCACCCGCATCAACTATACTTAAGCCTAATTTGTTTTTCTTGTCGAATTCGTCCTTAAATGAACAAAGAGAAATAAAAACACATATACATATACAAATATATTATATATTACGCAAATGAAATAAATCGCCATTATATGGCACATGATCGGATTGAGTTGAGGAATTTATATAAGAATAAAGTAAGGAAAGGAAAACGATACAACGTATATATGAATAAGAGAATTCAGCTCATGCACAACACTTGCAGAAAAAAGCACACAAAAGACGAGATCATATACAAACACATGCGCACACGCTTTGCCATTGACAAAGAATTTTTTGGGGCAATCTTTGCTCGCGTGTAAACATCTTGCGAGTTCTCACAGCCTCGCAAAGACGTGAATCAACGTGTTTTTTCATGCACCGCTGCTGGGCGAAACGCTCGCGGTCTTATATATACATATACATTCCGTATCCGTACATTATTTATATAAAAGTGGGTATATGGTAGCTCATTAAATCGAAATAAATCGGACGATAGGAGCAGAAACGATCACATTTCATCAGGAAACTGTTTTTTGTTTTTTTGTCATGCTGATGGTCGTTTATTAATCATATATATCGAATAATATTTTATTTAATAAAAATTATATGATATATTATGTAGTCTTCATAATTTCAAGGTATACATAAAAATATGAATGAATCTAAAGCCGATGTTTGTTTTTATAATATATAATTAAATATGCAAATTTTCAACTATTTACACCAAGAAGAGATGATTTCTTATAGACTTGACTCTTATAGACTTATATGTATTTTCGCACGTAGATTCTAAAAATGACAACTATTTTTTTCCTTTATTGTATTGTATTGCTCCTTTTTTGTTTTATATTATATTTTACAAAACAAAATTAATGAATAAATGATTTTTTTTATTTTTAAATATACATCGGCGGTATGAATTTTTTCAAGTGAATTCTTGTCACTGTGACAAAAATTCACTAACGAGGACTGAATTCTTCTCAAGTGCATTTTCGTCACCAATTTTTTTGGTGAGATGAATTCTCTGCCGTGGAGTAGATTTTTTAAAACTAAACACAATTCGAGTATTTCATGTTATTGTTGTTGGTAAAGGCATATAGTGACAAAACACACCTCTGCAGTGCATTCTTGTCACGAAATAATTTGATAATTTTTTACCTTGAAATATTGTCCATACAAATCGGTGGTGACAAAAGAAGAGTGGGCGCTGAAACAGCCGAAAACCATTTTTAAAATAGCAAGTGAATTGTCGATCTTGCTATTTTAAAAATGGTTTTCGGCTGTTAATCAATTATTGACCGATACAACGAAACCAAATCTTTCTATCAGTTTTAAAACAAATAAAAATTGATCCTCGAAAATCTGCCCCCAAAATGCAAAAAATGTTTGAATTCACAATAAGATATGTTTTGTGAAATGCTGTCCGAACGCCACGAAGAAAACCATTTATAATAATCCAACAAAATAGCAGGTGTTGGAATTTTAGTTTTTTAGGCTCAATTATGGATCAGTATGTCTATATTGATATTTTAAAGAACAATTTAAGTCCTAGTAAAAACGTATGAATTGTATCTCTCTTTTTAAAAACTGAGAAGAATGTGGATGAGTCTTTGTCACTGATAAATAACCTTGCTATACTTTTCTCCTTGCACTTTGGTTAGACAGAAATAGCAAAATCAGTCACATGATCAATTGAGTTTCTCCTCAACGACAAATACTTATTCTTGCCACATTCATTTAATTTTGAATTGTAAGTAATACAGAATGAAGTCGGTGTCCACAATTTCAATCCGAAGTATTGCTTAGAAGCCGTCAGAACGGTTTCAATTATTGTCTTTGTACCACTTTTCTTAAATATATACCACATGGTTCAAAAAGTCCCTGACATTTTTCGGAAGGTCCAATTTTTGAATGAGGAATGTCAAATTGCTGTATGAGCGACATCTGTTTACAAAATTGATTTTACTCAAAGGAGGAAGTCGAGTTCGAAACTTTTTTGAGAGTCTCGACGTTGACTCCTATAAAAAAGGTATCGAAATAAGGGAACTATATGTTGAAGAATAAAATGGATTTTCATCAAAAAGTTTGTGTTTTCATCATTTTTCCACAAGTTAAATAAAACTTTTTCAACGAGTTCTTAAACTTTTTAAATTTATTTCGTGATGTTGTTTCGCAATTGATTCCGCACGAAATGTGGACATCGATGAAAATTATGTTCTTAAATCAAACCATTCAAATTATGCGCATAAATCACACCAGATTTTACAAAAAATAAGTAAATAATAGAATCTGTATGGGAGTATTGTCTGTTTATTAATATTTTGTCCGATTATATTTAATAACCACATTTTTTACTGTATAGGTACAGTGTCATGTGGTTATAAAACTCTATTTTCTATGATAAAATTTGAATTTTATAATATTTTTTTATTTCTTAAGATTTATATTATCAGTCTGGGAAATATAATGACAATACATAAACATTAATCATTATAGATGACTTCGGTTAATGACAGCCGTTCACACTTATAATGCCACCTAATGATTTTTATTATGAAAAAATAAAGAAGAAAATAACTATCTCAATATAATATTCGGTAAAATAGTTTTATAACCGGAAATCTGCACCCTGCGGAACAATCTGTTTGTCGTAAATATCTACGCATATATACGTGAGGGTGTGATTTGCGTTAAAATATATAAATGAATAAATATCCATTATATATAATTACGTGTGCGAAATGGATATGAAAAAATGGTACCTAGTCTTTAAATATAAACGAACCTATATATAAAATATGTTTTCTATTAGGTTGCGCCACACAGAATAACATTATATGTACATTATACAGGATGTGCGTAAATGTGGTGAGCATAAAGGTGTTGCAGCGTTCGTCTTTTCTGTATTCTGTATTCAATTCTTTACAAGCCCTTTATGTTGGGCTATTTTATAATATAATATTTTTTTTGTATATGTTTCCGTTTTAGTGATTTTATTGAGCCGACAAATATCTCTGATATTTACGAAAATAATATTTACATTATACATAGAATTTCAATTACTTTTACTATACTGATTTTAGCAATAAGCATAATTTTATGCGCGTAGTATAAGCATTAAATATAAATATGTATTCATAAATATATAGAAACCTTATTATAATACACATACATCAAACGCATCAACCATATATACAATTATACATATATACCAAGCTATATGTATATAAAAACTTATTAGGCATAAACAATAAACCATTCTATTTGAATCTAAACATATACATAATATTCTATTAATAGTTTTAATCTTGAATATACACACGCAAACAGATTATACGCGAGAAACGTCGATGTGCATTATTAAGTTCACATAACAGTGTGTTTTGAACTATATTATACCTTATATTATCTGCATACAAATGCATTTACGGATTTATAATGCTAACACTATAATGTTTATTGTATATACACATTTATTCTTATACCTTTTTTGCGTGTTTTAGATAATAATAATACATATACGCAGGTGATGAAAATATTACATTTTATAATGTTTAAATGACATTTCTTATTATTTACATATAATTTTACAAATATTATATAACATTAAAATGTTTAACATAGCTGGTGCAATAACCCCTAATTTAATATTCAAATTGCAAAATAACATTTTCTAAGTATATATATACAAAAAAAACTTCAAAGGAACTTGGAGTTCAGTTCCATCGTTTCGCGACTCCATAGTCTGTTAAACTAACTGTACCAATATGCACTTCCTTTGCTATATTTCGCTCTTTACCTCTTGTAATACACCAACTCATACTGTAACGCACAAAGACCTCTTCAACGCGGGAAAAAACACCCGCACTCACATAAAATGGGTGATAGAATACATATATACAGTACATACGACGTATCTTGTTTTATATAAAACCATAACAGTTTGTAAAGATATACAATGTATATGTTCAATGTACATTGCACAACATACATATATATATATATATATGTTCGTCTGCATTGTGTTATCCATGCGCTGAATATCTTTGCAAAAAATCTTAAATTCACCAGAGAATTCACACTCCCAGACGGACGACAAAGCACGCCCGGATTTTATATGTGGAAAAATCTATTTCAGCACGTTATATACTATACATATATAATATACATACAGAATATACATCATCAAATAGATTTTATTTACAAAATGTGTGATTTTGATTCTTTTACAAATAATTTGAAAGTATAAAAATAAATAATTTGTTTACTAGAAAATATGTTGTTTTCGGCATTTTTACTAGAAAAAAGTTGTTTTCGGCATTTTTACTAGAAAAAATGTTGTTTTGGCATTTTTACTAGAAAAAAATTTGTTTTCGGCATTTTTACTAGAAAAAATGTTGTTTTCGGCATTTTTACTAGAAAAAAAATTGATTTTCGGCATTTTTACTAGAAAAAATGTTGTTTTCGGCATTTTTACTAGAAAAAATGTTGTTTTCGGCATTTTTACTAGAAAAAATGTTGTTTTCAGCATTTTTACTAGAAAAAATGTTTTTTCGGCATTTTTCTAGAAAAAATGTTGTTTTCGGAATTTTTACTAGAAAAATGTTGTTTTCGGCATTTTTACTAGAAAAAATGTTGTTTTCGTCATTTTTACTAGAAAAAATTTTGTTTTCGGCATTTTTACTAGAAAAAAAAATTGTTTTCGGCAACCAATTAATAAGTCAAAGGATTAAAATAACATAAAATGAAATTGCTATTTATTTGAATAGGACTAGTTGAAATCACGAAAAAGAGTAAAAAGGCGAATTTTCTTACCTTCACTCAATTGTCCATTATCTCTCCATTATCTTCAACCGCTGTTCATTTTCTATGTAAAAGAGCCCTATTAACGTAAAAAAATAAACTTTTTTTTTTTTTCTTTCAATCTTTTCTAATTTTGTTTAGAGAAAAATAACAGTTTTTCGATGTATGTTCTTTTGTGCCGAAAGTACTAGCCAAGTGTTTTAACAACATTTGTAGATAATTTAAGTACCTCTAAATCTGATAAATTATATACCCACAAAACTTGAGTTATGTTCAATAATGTTGTTTTTTATTCAACATTTTTTATCGATAGAATTTATTTATATTATCATTTTCGTGTTTAGCGGCCAAAATACATAAGACAAAAATAGTGGGATATGTAACACAAAAATGGTGTCTAGGTGTAATTATAATAGATTTTCATAATTTATATTATTCCATTTCAAATGCAAAATTTATGTCTATACATTTAACGGAAACAATATTATTTAAAATCAAATTTATATTCCTATATAATATATTTATATAATCGAAAATAATTATATATAAATTAATTATAGATGTATTTATTTTATTTATTTAAAAATAATGTGTATAACGAAGGTTCATTGCTGTATTGAATTTACACCTGTCGCAGGTACGTGATGATATCCTCTTCCGACCTTTTTAACTGTACACATACATTTTAATTAATTGGGTATATAAATCAAATGTTATTTCATTTGTAAGTTTTTTTTAGTGAAAATAGACATTAATATAATTATTTACTATCTTTACATATCATTCGTTTCCTAATCCATTTTGATTGTAGATATAAATAAATATTAATACATTTTCTGAATTTTTAAATAGAAAGGTAAAAAAACTGTTCGACCTAAATTTACAAAAAATACATGTCAACAATCGTTGAATGGGCTTTTGTGAAGGGACCGTAATACACACAATGGAAACAAAACAAAGGCAAACCCCCATATAAGCATTATATATACATCCATATACGTAAAACGCCTATTAAATACATATATTGAAACAAGATAAGTTCATCATGCAATCTGTCACCATTTGCCGTTAAACCGAGTGCGGTAACATATATAGTTTGCAGTGTGTGCGGTACAATGGAAAGTAAAAAAAAAAAACGTATTGATTTTGTATCCTGATTAAAAATAGACTAGAGTGAATTTCTGTGCCCATGCTGACAAAGGGTTTTATGCTATATAGGTATGCGCTCAGCAAATTGTATTTACTATATACTATAATATCGAGTATATACATATAAAGTTTGCTGAGATTTTGTACATAAGGTACTAAAAATACACATATATAGTTTACATGGATTTCAGCTATGTAATTTAATTAAACTGCATTTACTGAACATGTGCGATGTAAAACCAATAATAAACTAAGAAATAAATAATTCTTTATATACTATATCATATATATATGTACAACCTATTAATTAAGGCCATGTGTATAAAATTCTGTATATAATACACAGCATACGAAACTTTTTTTTATGTAAACGCAGATTTTCAGTAAAACACGCTTATATTTTTCTTGTGTCTGGGTGTTTGAGGAATTATAGACGAATGTCTAAACAAATCTGATATTTATTATATAGATTTTTACGCTCGCCAGTGTAAGAAGAGGTGTTAAATGTGTATGAGCAAAGTGTTCCACTTTAGATAAACACTCGAAAACGTGCATACACGAAATGTATAACATTCATAAATCATATTTATATCTACATAACACATTTTAGACCGCAAGTTGTAATCTTAAAATTTTCCCCAAAATCTCACATTTCTCTACATGCACATAGAAATATATATATTTGATATTGACATACGCACATTAAATCACGCGGGCACGCAAACCGGAAGCAGCCAGAACCGCCCTATAAATATAGTGTATTCATCAGCAATATATATATATAGAAATAGGTATATGAAAGTTCAATGAAAATACAGAGGGCTCAAACAACTGAAATGTGTCAAAATTGTGTCCGTGCGAGCGCAGAGATTTCAGTGTGCTAAAAATAATAAGGGATTATCTGAAATACAAATGTATAAGGAATATTTTATGTATAGTATTGTATACATATTTACAAATATATTCAAAATGGTATTCACAACTTATGTTAGTGACATGCGTTGTATATACTGGGGTGCGAGAGATGGTGGACGTCATGACCACACGTCCATACTAGAAATGGGCTATAATACTTGGGTACTAAAGCGTGATCCATTTCCAGGTTCCCTACTTTTTCAATGAAAAAAACACAGAAAATTCAAATTTAATGGGGAATGTTTATTATCATTTGAAAGAACATTCTTTGGCATTTATTTT